>JAUZNJ010030646.1:0-39896 GCA_034780135.1 Jordanella pulchra
GATATAGTACAAGTGGGTGCAGTGAACAGATTATAAATAATGTATTAAAACATGGAGTGCAGTACAGTACAGTGCTGATTACTGTATGCTGAATCAGATCTCATTATAATTACAACCGATCTGCATGGTTCGTTAAGGCGAAAAAAACAACAAAAAAAAAACAGCTTCAAGGGAACTAAGGCATGCGTTTAAAGAAAAATTATAATAGATACAACTTTTTTCCCCAAATTGTAAGATCTGTAAAAAGACCTAAAACCATGCGATCTGAAGGACGCATACCCAAAAGGCCTAACGGTATTAAGAAGAAAAGAACAAGGACAAGGACAGTGTAAATGAAAAAAAGGAATTTGGTTGTACTTTAATTTTCATGTAAAACAGCGTAAGGGCTAGCAAATAACTTCGTACAGCTAAGTGCATTCATGTTAAACACTTCAATGAAGTCATGTCTAAAGTATGACCAAGTGTGACTTGAAGAAATGATATTTCCAATCAACAGGATCACTGAAGCCAAAAGAAACTCTGAAGTTGTTGTTCTGGTCAATGATCCCAATAAGAGACAGTCTCTACAATCACTATCAACCCTTATATTTAGTAACCGAGGACAATTATTAACCACCCCAAGTGCTTGAAACTATGCTCAAAGTCTTTGACAATCAACCAAGGGCCCCCAAACCCAGCAACCGAATGTTTTTTCTAGAGAGTTAGGGGAAAGAGTTGCAGATAAACAGAGACTTAAGCAGCCAGTGCCCCTGGAATGGCATTCAGGTTTTCCTTTTTACTGTAAGGGATATGATGCAGAGAACAAAGTTCAACATTTGTATTAATAGGAAAAAAATATCCTACCTGCAAGTTAGCCCCAAATTAAAATGTAAAAAACATAAATCTATTACTGCAAAAGACATAGCTTTTAACCCTGGAACAGAGGGTGGGTTTTAGGTCTGGATACTGCAAACATTAAAGAGTGGAAACATTTGCTGTTATGTGTTCAGACCACTAAAGAACGGGATGAAGGGGAAAATACCTTTATATGGCCCAAGAAAGTGCACCCAAACTGTAGATGTTACGTTTAAGTTTTGGTAAAATCACTGTGACATGGAGCCTGAAGTGTTTCAAACAGCAAAAACACACAAAAAAGAAAATAATGCACAAGTTTTCATTTGATAATAATACATGTTCTGTCTATCCGATACCGTGAAGAGAAAAGGACAAAGAGTTATAGACGACCAGTAGATTTCTGACAAATGAAATCCTTTATCCTACACATGAAGACATAAGCTAGCAATGGTGGTGAAAATGCACAGATGAAAGTAATTGAATTTTTGAGCAAGATTGAAAAGTCAAAGGCAGGAGTTCGTCATAAGTTAATCAACTTAGGCAAAAATCTAATTTTCCCTTGGATTTTTGTGTATTACGTCTATTTAACCTGATCTTAAAAAGAGCAGCATGGTTTAACTGATGTAATGGAAACATAATGGACTATGTTTCTTGCTCCCGGTCACACTGACAATAAAGCAGCACACTCCAACATCCAAAACAGCAGACTGATTTTTAAAGGCATATAAATTGAAATAAGGATGAAAAAAAGCAATCTGGGGTTAAAGTGTCATGAAAGAAACGCATAAAAAGTGCTCCTATTTTACAGGTTTTCTTGAACGTCTGCTTCTCATCAGCAAAGACAGCAGAAAAATGTTGCGTCATAACTTTCTTTGCGTTCCATTGTTTGTCTTGCTTGAACTTGCAGTCATATTTTCATAAAATCTTCCATCAACCATGTTGCCATTTTAAAGGGAAGAAACATGTTACTGGGTATATTGGTACCTTCATGGGCAACAACCCTAATATTGATACGACAAAGCCAAGTAAGAGACGGCTGATGAGATCAGAGAGAAGATGGTCTAAGGTAGAGAAGATGATGAGAGGTAAAATGGCTTCTACCTGAAAGGTGAAAATAGCTTCTAGTATTATCATAAGGTTTATGGCATTATGCTCGATCTACAAAAAGAGCAAAGATAACCAAACTAAACAATTTAAGCTAAACCCCTTATCTGATCTACATCTGTGTCATTTTGAACCACCATGAACTCCAAGGTAAACCAAAGGTGCTTAAGAGCCTTAAACCTACTGAAATATATACAACACATTAGGTTTTGCTTGCTTTTTGGGGGCTTTTTTGCTTCAACAGTAACAAAGCACCCAGAATCCATGCAGGGAAGATTTTAAGTATTAACATTTGTAAACTTCCAGTTATTTTAGGGGTAACTGTGTTTGCATTTGTTGTGGAAGGGTAGCAACACATTAGTAGTAATAATAATAGTGCTCCGATAAGAACTCTGTAAGATAAAGAATTAATATTTAGTTACCATTTGGCTATAAATGTGGAAAGAAGAAAGGATCCAGTCAACCTCTAACTTTTGATGTAGGCTTCCAGGAAAAAAAGGGTCTATACTGACGCAAAAAGGAAAGAAACAGAAGAATGTGAGAGCTAAAGCTGAACCTCCAGGACTGGGTTTCTGTGTCTGAACATGATCAGAGTCTGTGAGACAGCGTGGTCAAATGGAACAACTAGGGCTGCAACTAACGATTATTTTGCAAATCGTTTAATCCATCAAATATTTTTTTGATTAATCGATTAATAACTGGATAGAAAAAGGTTCCTTAAAGGAGATTTTTTTTTACAGAATTTATTTATTTACATAAAACTAATTTAGTATAATTACTGCTCCAAATGGGATGCTCTGTTAGCTAACTGCATGTTTTAGAGTCTCTAAACTCCAGTTAACGATTAATCAATTACTAAATTAGTTGAAGATTATTTAAATAAATCGATTAATCCTATCAATTGTTTCAGCCTTACACCCAATAGTGTCCAGGTTTAAATCTCAGAGGACACACAAAATGAAGAGTTGGAAAAAGAAAAACAAACATCTGAAGAATGGCTGCGATAAGAGCTGCAGGTGATAGCGGCTACTTAGCCTTCCGGGTGACTCTTGGCGATAGCTCTGAGGCAGCTATCTGCTCTGAGCGTAGTTGCTGTCCAATGCAATCAAACCCATCATACAAAGTAAAACCAACACAGGGACTAACTTGTGAATCTACCTAAAGCCTACTGACAACAGTGTGCTGCCATCCCTGCAGCAGTGAGCGAGTTCACAGACTGGTTGTTGATATGGTTGAATGTTATTAAATACTCCTTAAGCTGCATCGGCGACATCTATAAGACTTAACCAGCTTAGACAGCAAAAGGACTGAGCAGGTAAACAACAAATTCTTAACAAATTTGGATGCAAAGAAACAAGCACATGCACATGATGGTAGCAATCATAAATATAACATTCCTTTATAAGCCTGATGCCATATTCTTGTTAACATTATAACGAGAACATTGAAATTGTCAGGATCATGACACAAGAACTAAAACAAGCAGATTCAGTTTTTGTTCTACGAACGGCCAATTAACACAAACAGAAAGCATGAAAACTAAAGGGGAAGGGTTTCTTTTTGTCATTAGGTCAATACTTTTTACATTCATCTCTGCAGTATTTTTTAACATGGAAAGATCATTTGTTTGACTTACCTCAATAATATAGAGAACAATGTTCTTGTAGAAACAGTACAGGATGCATTTGGCTACACGGTTGTAATTCCAGGCTCCATGGACGAGCAGCAGATTCTTCAAGTACTTGAACTGTGTGGGAGGGAGTAAATGGAGGGCAGCGACATGATGAATGAAGAGCGGAAGCCTGAGTGTAGCACAAGTCTAATCGTTCTTCATAATTAGAGATCATAGCTGGAACACTGAAGCAGCTAAAGGAACTTAAAGATTAAAGCAAGTGTTCAGTCTTTTTTTTTTCCCAGTAGAAATCCATAGGGCCTAAGTACGATTTTGGCCAAATCTCTCACTAACACATTCCAGGAAAGGCCGGTCACACGCTGCAGGGCCAAGCTTTAAATTGCTGCAATTAGTGAGGTTCGCATAGGGGCATTGGTCTCCAAAGACTGTGCATTACACTTCAGCGGCTTTATGATTAGGCTATTATTTAGGGATCATGTTGAAATTTCATACAGAGTGTAATATTTGAGCTGATCTGAGTGATAACACTTGAGACAATCCTAAAAGGCAAGTATTTTATCAAGAATCTGTAAACAGCACAAATTAACAAAAAAAATCAAATCAATGAAAGTTAGAGTGTAAGTCAATTAAGAAAATAAAAAGAGTAGATCTTAGTCATTTAGTCTTAGATCGTCCAAACTGATCAATTCCAAAGTTTGAGAAGTTTTGGATTAGAGGCTGTTAAAGTTTTGTGTGTGAACCACTGGCATATTGTAAGAACCACGGCTCCAATAAATCCTAAATAAAGTGGGGGAGAACTTAATAGGGCTTTGAAATGTTCCTATTTTGGGGTGATTCTGCAGGTCATCAGCCATGATCAAAACAAATAAGCTAAGCTGTGTTGTGGCCTACTTATCGACCCATTAAAACAAAAAAGGCAAAATTTAGACTTTTTTAAGGCTGTGCAGAAACACCTACATTTCTGAGCTCTGACCAATCCGTTCTTGTCTCTTTCTAGTGCTGGTTGAGTTAAATGATTTTACAAATTGGTCCTTCAGAAGTAGCATAATTCAAGATAGACTTTACATCCTGGATCTAACCTCACCCACATCAGTAGTGTTGCAATAAATGCAGAAAACTGTGTGAAACTTGATTCAAGCAGCCTGAGTTTCGACCATAAAACGGATTGTGTTGAAAAAAATGTTTAATTTAGTCAAATCAATGTGGATATTGGCTGAGCACATCCCATGTAACCAGGATGGCTGGTAGGCATGCAGGGGACGGTTAAATATATTAAAGTAGGGCAGCAGCTCGGCTTAAAAACATCCATCATATCGTTTCTGTCTTTTTAAAACTTTAAAGGATAGTTTAGCATAAAGCGTAAAGTAGTGAATCACTTCCTTTCTGGCCTATTAATGCACACTGTTGGTAAGTGGGCTGAAGAAAAGCTACATGAGCAGAAAGCCTGACTAATCATTTAGCTAATAGGAACTTGTGTTAACGACATAATTATTTTTAGAATTTGTACAAGAAATATAGAAGAAAATGAATCATTTTAAAGTTTTGCTTTAACACATAAAATAAGAACAATCTAAAGTTAACTGTTTTGATGAAATAGTTTTTAAAATTTTTAGAATGAGGATAGAATTACTGTTTTCTGCTTCAAATGAAACCAATTAGGTAACGTTTGATGTTATTGTTTAAAATCTGAAATTTGGAGGTTTAAACAGTAAAACTGTGGTTTTTTACTCGAGGTTCCTAAAGCTTTTTTTCCCCTTGTTTGTTTGAGGGTCTGCTCATCTTTCAGCATCATCGCAGAACTATTTGTAGAGAAAAAAAAAAAGAAGCACGGTGGTGGGTCCCAGCTAGCGTGACCTCCCTCTTACTGGATCAAACATTCGTCAAACCAGCTAAACCGACGACAGATGGACAGCAGAGGTACCATGACCCAACTCTTTTTATTGCTGCAACTTGGACAGAAAACCTTAATCTCCAGCAGCAAGAAGCTCATCGGACTCTCTGGAGGATCGTCAAAATTCATGTATAGGGATAGAAAAACAAGCTGGGTAATTTCCTAGAACTGATTTTGGTTTGCTCTCAGCAAATTACAGTTAATGTACTGTAGCAGTAAAATACCATTGGAGGTCTGGAGGTGCAATCTAATTTAAAGCAGGGACACAACCTAAACAGATTAAGAGACCACTGGCTTTGAACGACATACACTCTTCACATGTTACAGATAAAAGGGCTTGAAGTCTCTTAAAATGTAACTGCATACTGAAGTACAGAGGATGTCCTATTGGTTCCCATCCTCTAAAGCCTCTCAGCATTAACAGAAATATGATGCACAGAACGCTTTCTCTGTATGAATCGGGATGTCGCTGGCTTTTGTCGTTTACACGTATCGCATATCGACAAAGCTTTTGAGACAAGCTGGTTACCAGGATGCGAGCTGGTATTTACACAAACTTATGCCAGAAACCATTTCTGTGGAGTTTTGATGGGAACTCAATGTCATGAGACGCCTGTTTTACAGGTGTCACTACTTCACTTTTAAGCCCAAGCTCTTTAGGATAATATGACCCATTGTTAACGGGAACAATGTGCCAACTTATCACTTACACACATTACATGAGAATTCAGTGACAGGAGCGACAGAGGAATGATTTTCTACTGCTTTGCTGATAATATAAGGAAACCAGGTATATGTTTATGTTCTGTTTGAGTCAAAACGTATCCCTGGGCGAGGCTTTTTATTATTCTAGAACAAAAACCTTTTCAAATGTATGTTTTTATCTTTATCATCCAGTAAATGTATCCTTTTTCCAGACAAACAGCGCAGGACATCTACTATTTAGCGTGAGTCCTCTTTCTTCATAGCAGTCCCTGTTTTGCTGCTTACCTGTGCAATAGAGTAGTCAGAGGAATTTGCTGCCTGCAGACCCTCGTTTCCAGAGATTCCCACCCCGACATGAGCTGTTTGGATCATCCCTACATCGTTAGCTCCGTCCCCAATGGCCAATGTGATCACCTTCACTTGTTTCTTCACCATTTCAACCACCTCTGACTTCTGCAGAGGAGAAACTCTGAAAGAAAACAGAAAAACTCTTCTTAAAACCTGTAAGACCCACGTTCACCAAGTCCATAAGCAGTAAGGTTTTCCTGGTAAAATATTCAGCTTAATCTCACATAAAATATTTATGTAGTTTTCTGGAATCAGTTCTTGACTTTCTTTAATAAGACTGATCAAAAGATGACCGATCATCTGATCTTTACATCATTGAAAACAAATTCAATCACCAAATAGTTGAAATAAGGCTTTCTGCTGTGATGCAGGTGATGATGGCAAACCCTGAATTAAACAGTTTTAACGTCTTTCTGCTTTGGATTCTTGTAAATATAAAATCCAGATCATTTGTACAATAAGCAACTTATGGAAAAGAGTAATATTCATCATTTCTATTTCAATAATGGGACTTTATAAAATAAAATAGGCTTCAAGGAAACAACAAAGTTGGATTTTCCTACCACTTTTTCAGACACTAAATAGCTTGAATACATTGTACTGATATAATTAGTTCATTTATATTCTTCTACCAAACTAAACTGAGTTGTTTTTCTTTTTGATGTTCAATTCTACATCACATTCATTTGATACAGGATCAAATTATATATTAATTTTTCTACGCAAGAAAAGCAGGACCATTTAAACTGTTGTTTTGTTTAAGATTTTAAATAATGGAAAGAGAGACAGCTTTGTAATTTCCAGTTCTTTGGTAGAAAAAAAACAAATTATTGCTGGTTCAGTAAAATGTGAAATTCTTTGAAAAATTCAAAGAAAAAATGTAGCAACTATCACACATTTCTCAAAGCATTTTATTGGCTGAATGTTTAATTAACCAAAATTATCATTCGAAATGTACAAACTTGGAAATTTCAGCTTATAATCCATGAGACCATGCCTCTCATTACTGACCCCTCTGTACACTTTACATCAGCCAAGAAGCTACAAACCCAACTCTGCAATAAATACTTCCTGCATTCATAGTTTGAGGGCAAATAAAGGGCAAACAGTTGGTGTTAAAGAACAATTTCTGCAGAGAAACGCCTAAATTCGAAGTAGTAATCAGAAAGCATATAAATTCCAAAGAGTTTCAGTCAGTGAAAAATTATTATTTAGTGAGCTGCTGCTCAGACAGTTATTACCTGTTGCATGTTTTGTTTGAGAAACTCGAGGACAACAGGGAGCAAACCTCTGCATGCTTATTTTTCCATCTGAGCTCCTCCGTGCCAGGCGGGCCAGCTGCTGACACTTCATGCATCAAGGGAAGCAAAGATCTGTCCACAGCTCCCATATGAAGTAATATACTCCACCCACTGGACATTTTTTATGTTATTTGACTAGAGTCCAACTAGAAGGAGTCAAAGTATATTTACCGTTGCTGTGTTGACATCTGACCTCCAGTAAAAATCGACTCAATATATGCCGAATGAGTGTATGTGCGTTTTTTTCTTCAACGCATTAAAAGAAAATCAGCTCAGCCAAATCTGATTTATACCCATTTTACATGTATTTTATAGTTGCCATTAACTTAAATCATCCTCTAGATTTGGTTTCACAGTTTTTAGGTGTATTTTCTTTCAGTTGACTGGTGTCAAAAAGGTCATAAAAGCAGACATTAAAAAAAGCAGCTCGTATATGAAGGACGTGACTTTAGAGTTATAAGGTCTAAAATGGTCTAAAGTGTTCCCATTTAAACACTTTTTAAGTGCAAATAAATCACAGATCTATCTTTAACTACACGACAATTAATAAATAATCCTCCGAGATGAACGCAGTGATAGTGTGGAGGTACTCTGAAAAGATGGCCTTGTTCACCATCACAAGTACTTCATACGGTTAATGTGGAAAATTAGGTCACTATTTTTTTATTGACATTTTTATTTATTGAAAAGTTTTTATAATGGAGAAGTAGAATTTATTAGTATTTTAAAGGGATCTTAGCGGCTTTCATGTCTGTTTGGAGTTGAATTCCTACAGTGGAAGAATATAGGAACTCGTGAACCGATGGCAACAGATTGATTGTGGATTGTTTTACATTTTAACTTGTGTTTCAGGTTGATTTTATTCCCGCAGGAGAATAGATTACCTGCAACAAATGACTGCTTTACAGGACAAGGCCAGGTCCAGAAAGTACTGGCGCACTCCGAAGGTGAGAGCATATTTCAGAGTCTTTCCATCAATGATGAGAGCGAAGTCGTTTTCCTTGTAGATGGCTTCTCCCAGCAGCCCACAGTGGTGACTAAGTGTTTCACGTGTTGCCTAAAGGAGAAAAAGAAGAAAATCACAATTATTGGTTTAATAAAACGATGTATGTTTTTAAAATAAACCAAATCTCCGTTAGCTGATATATTTATGTTCTGACACAGACTTTCAACTTATTATCACAATGGCTCTAAGGCTCTTGTTAATGTTGTGTAGTTATTTTCATGTTGTTATTCTCTAAATCATCATGGATGGGGGCTCTTAGGTTTTAGAATCCCAACAATTCTGAAAATCTTACTGTGTGAACAAAGTCTTAAAGAAGGAAGAAATAATGTCTTTGTTCTTTGTCGTTCTAGGCTGATTTTACTCAGTAGGGAGATGCATGTAAAACCCAACATACATGTTTAAATACTAACTCAGCACCAATCAGAATTACCTGGAAGCTTTCCACACATCCTAACTACTATGTTCCCTCATTCACCTTTTACTTCTCTCTATATTTATTGTTTAGATTTACTTCATTTTCCTCAGATTTTAGTTCTGGATTTTTCTTTAAAAACAGTAGGAAAAATACTGTTTTTTTATCACAGAGTTTACTCATTATTTTAAGGATTATTTTTAAACACTTATATCAGGTAATAAAGGAGTAAGGCTACAACTTTATAAAAAAAATGTCACTGTGCTCGATTGGCCTGACCTTTAACTAATAGAGAATCGAAGTATTATAAAACTAGGAGATGAGAGACAAAGGATTTAATAATGCAGGAGACCTGAAGGCCTCCACTCCACCTCATCAGCCCAGGCTGATCTCAACCACACAGGACGCATTGATGCAGTAAAACATGCAAGCATAACATTTCTTTGAAATTTTGCTTTCTTTATTGATCTTGTGTGATTTTAACTGTAATCATCTGTATCACAACAAATGAAAGGCTGAAATATTTCGCTTGATAATTAATGATTGTCTGAGCTTTTCTTTCTGAAATGAGGGACAGACATATTGAACTTTCTCAGTGTTTTTTTTTGTCCAAACATGTAGCTTACTTGTGTAAATGAGCACATCGGCACAGATTAACCACAGGAACCGTAGGATAATTAGACAGTTAGAGAGGAAAACAAGCAAATATACAAATTTGAGTGTTAATTAGGAGGAATTGTGGGGTGAGGGCTGATCAGCAGTCAGTACTTATTAAGTGGTCCAAGCAGGCGGCGGTGGCGTTCCATGTGAGGATGTTAGAGAAAACATCCATCAGATCAGTCAAGGTGACCCGTCAACGGCCCGAATAACCAACACTGGGAGAATGGGCTTCAGAACTGAAAGAAGGAGACCTAATCCAACATATATTCCAAGAATGCAGATGGTGAGACAATCAAACAACTCAATGTCATCTCCTAAAGGGCGTCCTGCAAACGATCAGCCACTGACATCCTGATGCCTGATAACTTTCAGTGGAGTCAACGGCTTTGGTTGCACCTCACTTAGATCTGATCAGCGATACATGAGAAGTTTCAAGCACCAAGCTGCTGAGGAACATCTGCTTTTCATAAACTGGATGTTTATTATCATCTTCCATATTTCTTACACTCAGACTCGGACTATGAGGCGATAGCGTTGATAAGCTGCGGATGGATTCCGATATCGTAACAGTGCGTCCAATGATGAGGCAGAGGTGATGATGTAAAGATATAAATATGAGGCTGGGATTCAGGCATGTCTGAAAGGACAGAGCGCTGAGGTCATCACCGTTTTCATCTTTCTTTCCTCTCCACAGATGGTGAAGGTATTAGCAAACAAAACTTTCTCAGGAGATGCCAGAATTATTTCAACTGAGAAAATAAATAAAATAATAACAAATACATTTGTGTGGAAGTGAAAGTTGTTCATCTATAAATGTATTAGCCTTACCAGTAACATCTTATAAAGGGGAAGAGGAGATATATGGTGCCCAGTAGATGCTGAGACAGCTGAAATCATTTAAAGAAATAATGGAGAGCACTTTCAGAAGTGAAGGAGGAAGGGGCCTGGCCTGGTGTGGAGGTCAGATATGTCAAAGCCTTTAGATTGCACCACGGGGACCGTGCGATTTTCCCATGGCATAACAAAACTGTGAAACCTCAGCTTAAAGGAAATATTTGGAGAGGGAGGCTTTACGTTTCACAAAGTGAGCAACGCAGACCGAGAGAGATGATGGATTAACAGGACAGAAGAGGACTAGGAGGATACAAGCCGAGCAGCTGTGAGGACTTTACCATCTTGATGGGATCTATAAAGCAGCTTGAGATGGTGAATGGCGGACAGGCGAAAGTTATCCCCGGTCATGCATCAAGGTCCGGGTAGCAACAACTGTTAGACCCGAGTTACCAGGGTTGTTGGAGATTATATCCTAGTTCATTAGCACTGCACAGACCTTTTGTATGAGGGAAAAGCACTTTGTTTGGAACATCAGCAATCCATCACAAAGTCTGATAAGCAACGTTTACAATTTCCTCCAGTACTTTGCTCATTTCCTCCCTTATTTCCACTGAGGAATTCTCGCACTAATGCGACACGTCTCCTGCTAAAGCCGCTTTGTTATGGCTATAATCACCAGTACAGCCTATGTGACGAGCTAGTGTTTGGTTTTGGAGTGGGTATGTGGTGGCCATTCAAAAATCCCCATAAAGACTGAGCTCCATTGTTGACATAGGCCTCGACTGATGCAGCCAACAGGACGTGCTCATCGTGATGGGGAGTCTGGACGTTTGTTTGGATCAAATGTCATCTGTTCAGACACAGAGGCCAACACCAAGAGACTCAAACTACAGATCGCCCAATACAGATTTTTGTAAGACCGATGTTGATGCTTATTTTCCTGAAATCAGTCCAAACGATTCCCAGTACACATATATGCGATTCATGTTCCGGAGTCGATTCTTTAGGCTGATATTGATTTCTCTTCTTCTATTTAGATCATAAATATGACACAATCAGAATAAATGTAACATAAGTTTAGATTTAAATAAAAATACCCTTTTTTTAAACAAAGTATGACAAGGTATTAACAATAAGTATCGTATTTTCTGGATTATAAAATCCACCTGGAGAATAAGTCGCATTTTTTAGGGACATTTATTTGACAATATCCAACACCAAGAACAGACAAGTCCCATGAAATCTTCATTTTCCTCCGCTTTTCGCCAGTCTCTTACAAGTTTCTCGCTAACTTTCTTTCTGCTGCTCGATTAAATGTTTTTCTACCTGCAGCTTGTAATTGCAGAGTTTGATTCTTCTTGGTGCCGTTTCCGAAACCCTTCTCAGTTGTTTTTATAAGTTACAGCCGATGTTAAAATGATCAACACAGGCTTAGAGCGTCCTTTTGCTGTTTAGTGTGAAAATAAGTGTGAAATGATATAATAACTTGTTAATCATTTCACACATAAATCGCTCCAGAGTATAAGTCGTACCCCCAGCCAAACTATTAACAAAACTGCGACTTATAGTCTGTAAAATACGGTAGCAAACAGATGGAGCAGCAATACATGCACTTGACGTGGTGTCAATCAACGAATGCATTGAAGTATCGGCCCGATACCAACTCAAGTAAAAACTTAAGTATCAGCCAGGTGATGTTTTGGTCCATCTCTAAATCCAAACTTATTCAAAAAGCGAAGAGATGCTTATTTATTTTCAAATAAACGGCTCCCACCCAGTGCTGATTTAAGCTTAATGAGGAACAAAAAAACGACTTCTTCCATGGCAAAAATATAAATAAATAAATCGCTCTTAAAGCTGCTGACCCAACAGCCCGGTGGTGTCTTGGAGAACATCGTTCTGTTTCTGAGTTTTAACAAACTGCCTTATGTAAGCATCTGTTCAACCACAGCAGAATGAGAGCTGACATTTCAAAGCACCGGCCTGTGAGCTTCATGAATGCACCAACCCCACATTCTACCTGGGCTCCATTTATCACTCTTAACAGACGTCTGACAGAGTGAAGGCCGTCCGTCATCACCCAGAACACCACCCCCTCCATCCACATCCTGTACCCCCCCCTCCCATCTCTCTGTCTGACAAGCTTAGCTTTCCCCCTCTTGAACAGCAGGGACTTGCCCTTTTCAAACCCAGGAACAACAGACACGGCTCTCCTGCAGGGGGGTTAACAGACCGCACTGTTGGGAGTCTTAATGTTGAATGTGGATTTCAGGATGTGGGCCGGGTTCCTCTGGAAGGCGCCCTGTGGACTCATCCTTTAATAGAGAGAAAGCTCCCAGCAGAGACTTGATCAGGACAGTGAAGGATATACTCCCAAAGTAAGGGATGCATTAGAAGTCGTTAACCTAAAAATGAAGGCAACCCTCTCACTATATCCCCATAAGGCATGTGGTTCCGATGGGTTTCTGAAATTCTGTAACTGAATTACAAATGATTATGTTTAACCAATGCTCCTTTTACTATGTTTTCTGAAAGAAAGTATAAATTGATCTCCTGAATCTTTCACATTTTGCAATATCAGATATTTCCAGCAGATACAGAAACTACAGATTTAAATCCAAATCCTAATCCGGTTTTGCTCAAACAGACACTCCAGATGCACAGAAACCTGTAGGTTTTATTGAGCCTGGTCGATTCTGACTGGTAGCCCTAACCACTCCCACCTGCTCGCTCAGATCAGGTTTAGTCTGTGGTGTGGATCTTGTTACTGAGGTAACAAAAGTAACTTCTATAAAAGTAAGGTGTTAATAGTGTAAGAGACAGAGGACACAGCATTATGTATGACATCTTTAAGAGGGCATCAAATTTATTCAGGCTGTGAGAGAGCGAGAGAGAGCAAGACTTTCAGGGAACTGGGATGTCAAACAAAACAAGCACTTCAATTATTTTGAACCTAACAGTGATTTATTTTACATAATACAGACTAATCCATGTGAATTATAGCCAACATTCTCCAAATAACTCAAAACAGGTTTTTCCTTTTCATTGAGCCTCTAAACGGTCACTTGTTTCTCAGTCTACACATGCAGCTGATTCACCAGCAACAATAGGTACAGAGCTGGAGATTATCGCTAAAATTTTCTACCTCCATAATGCAACAATACTGGATTTGGAAACATCACCAGCCTCTTAAACTTTTTAGACCTCAGGTAATGCTAGCTGAGCTAATGGGCCTTTCAGACGGGACATGGTTTGGATTGGTGGCAGTTTGTTAAACACTTTGGTCAGACAGTTTAGGAAATTAAGTCACACATTGCTTTTGGGTTTTTCTTCATTTTGCTTCCTGCTTTTTCAATGCCTGGATGGTCTGCTTTCACTATTCTATTGTTTGTCAACATAGTTCAACTTTAATCAAGCAAATGGTGAACCGCTCCAGCTCAGCTAGAGTCATTGAAAAAATAAAGGTTCCAAAGCAGAGTGGTGTATATGTGATGTCCTGTCTGACATGCAGACGGTGTAATTTAGCCATTTGGAGCAGAGACGCATCAAACAGTAGGTCTCACAGACAGGAATTTAAGCCCACAGCTTTAAGTTGTCCATATAGTATTTTGTTTTAAAATAATATTTAAATCTTAGCTTACAGCATCTGCTATTTTGCTAAGCAGTTTTACATCTCTCTCATATTAGAGTTATTAATTAGAGACGCTGTAAAAGGTCAAAGCTTTACAAAAACCTGTTGGCATCTCCTGTAGTTTGAACTATGCGTTTAAAAAAAAACAAATATAAGAGATATGATAATCAAAAGCAGGTGTTATAAGTTGAAAAAAAAAATAGATTTTTTTTTTTATGATCAAAAATATCCCAACATACTTACATTGAGACTGTCTTCGTTGATCACAAGCATACCCATGTTCTTGGTAAGAAGTTTGCAGGAATGCCCTATAGTGTCACAAAAGAAGATTAAAGGTTAATTTCAACATTTTTATATAGTAGATAAGACCAACAGGTCCAAAAAATTGTTATTCGTTTCATAAATTGCACAAAAAAACATAAAACTTCAAAAAGCAAAAATTTAAACAGGCAGTAAAAATCTAAATGTTAAAGCGAGCTGAGAACTCCAGTCTTAGGACATGACTAATGAGTTTGGTTTACAAGAGTTTGTCAGTTTCCTGTTTTAACCTGCAGTTACAACTCTTGGTTACCCAACATGGCTCTCTGGGGAGCCTCTCCTCAGCTCTTGGCCGGGACACACACTCAGGGTCACCAGCTAGTGGTGGATGGAGCCTCTCATTGGGGAAGCAGAAATGTTTTATGAACCGAGACTGAAGCCTTCATTTAGCACTGTGGCAGTGTGAGAGGGCTGCCATCTGTGGCATAACCACACGCATATTTGTGGGCTTCAACACTTCACTTCTGTCTGGGTAGAGATTTGAGTATTTTCTTATACAGGATTTCTACATAACCTTTCCTGAGTGAATGTCTGGGTGGCTTTTTTTCTGAGAGAGAAAATGAAATAAGCATATGAATAAAAGACAGTTTAACAACAGGTCGAGAACACAGAGGAAATGGACACGTTTCTCCTCCAGAGTTACACCCTAACAGGCTGGGATCTGGCGGATTGTTTTAAGTGCAAAGGTGAAAACGACCAAAAATTTGCAGAAATGTAGAAAAGGTTTCTGCAGATTTCATCTTAACACCGTATCTGCCCCCCCCCTCATCCATCCCTGACACAGCCCTTCCGCCTAATGTGTTTACCTTTTAGCTCATTGAACTTTTTTTTCCCTTCCCTTTTTTTATATATGAGCTTTCTCAGTCCCAGCCGGAACTGATGGTTCCCACAGGCCTCCAAGAATGTGTAACCAGACTCATGTCCCAGTAACCTCACTGCTGCACCGGAAGCAACACTTAATGCAGGGTTTTAACTAAATAATAACATCTACTGAACTTTTATTGCACTGCAGCCACAAACATCCATGTCTTGTATTGCTATAGTATTTGATAGACAGTCATGATAACAAAATAACTAAAGCTCCGTCATAATCGACTAAGTTTCATTGGAATAAAAAAAATAGATTTTGATTGTTATGAGATGAATAATTTAGACCTAAACTTTTACTTGGAGCTGGACAATATTTCAATATCAACATTTGGTTTAATTCAATATTGGTGCAATGACTTTTACACACATTTTCAATATTTCAACGTACATCAGAGTAGATCACAGCATCGGTCACTGACTGATGCTCCAGGTTTTCATGCAGTTTTGTGTGTTTTTGTTTTTCCAAGCTAGTATTTATTAAATGTTATGTTGGAGGATTTATATGAACATTGCAAAATATTCCTCATACGTTTGTATAGTCATCTGTTGTTGGCATTCTTGGCTGTCTTTCTAAGGCTTTTATTTTTCCTACATCGATATCGAAATTATATCGTATCGACTAAAATGAAGAAATATATCTATAATATATCCACCAAAATATATTCATAAATTTTGGACATATCATCCAGGCCTGATTTTACTCATAATATTTATACCAAAACAAATCAGAAGTTTATTCAAACAATACTGCAGGCAATCAGACTGCAGCTGAAATAAGTCGCATTACTAAACAGGTTATCTCAGTGTAGCAGTTATAGCAACAGTAACTGCATCCAAATCTCGATACCGATGCTAATAACAGTTTGATTATTTATTCATCTTCCCATCACTTCTGATCAGCTTCTCTGTTCTTTGTTGAGGTAAAGCAGCCACACAGCATGATGCTGCCACCACCATGGATTTTATTAATGGGTAAAAGGTTAAGAGGGACTAAATACAAAGACATGCATCAATTTAAAGAAAACTATAAAACCTATAATTAATTTAGTAAAACTCTAAAACTATTTGGCAGAAGAAATCAGCAGATGTCTCCTGGTTACAGGGATTGAATCATGAGGGAAATAAGCTTAACCATGAGAGCCGGAAAGGAACTTGTACTTCGTTATGGAGCGAGAAAAAGTCTCCATATTTTGTCTCTTTGCTAAAGTGAATGATCAAACCAGTGGTTAAACCCATGAAGAATTTATGAGAAAGCAATATGAAGCATTACAAGCCAACAGCTCCCACCAACCCACAGCTCCAGGCTACAAGCATGAGTTTCAGCAGAAAGAATCACTGTTCCTCCAAACGGTCAGACACATGCACAAAAAAAGCTCCTTCACCTCAGGTTAGGATAAACTCAGCTTAACAGAAGTTATTTTATGACAAAACAGACACTTAGGTGGATTAGGCTTCATCTAACTTAAAACAAATCCTGAGCTCCAGAATAAGTTTATTTGGAGTATTGGATGGTGTATGATTACATTGGCTTTGGAATAATGTTTCAATGAGGAAAACTGTTAAAAACAACATAAATACTGAGCAGAGATTTTAAAGAGCACCTTTGCCAAAAGTCAGAGCTGTGAAAATACTTGCAGTGAGCAGCAGCCTCAGCTGAGCCCCCTGACATCTGGGCACAGTGGGCACAAAAGGCGGATTCAGTCGAGGCCTCAGCGGTGGGCGCAGCTGCAAACGGACCCACTTATGGTATCTATTTTTTTTACACTTTATGCTGAGAAGTTGGCTCTGTTCAAGGTTGATCCACTTTTGGTCGTCGTCCACATCTGAAAACTAATCCCCGAGCAAACAAGGCCGCGGAGTACGAATTGAAACGGCTCCGGCAGCTTCAGGCTGTTTAACGTCGACGACGGTGAAATCTCAGAGGAAGAGCGATGTAGGAGAGAGAACATATGCGCGTTGTTTATTTCGTATCGGGGTGGAGAGTTCATTCATCATCTTGGAACAGATGCTTTCATTAAAGGTGTGTGACGGAGCAACATTGAACCTGTCAGGAGTTTATCATGCTGGGTGAGGAATGACCACAGCGCTGACTGGAGCACCTGTACGGGGGACGTGCACAAACAAGGCGCAAAGTGTGTCTCAATGCAGGAACATCCGACAGGAAAAAACAGCACCAGCAATCCAAACTGAACCCCAGACTTTTTGTTTATTTTACTAAAACTGTAATGAGATGGAATAAAAACAAGAAATGAACTGATTTTTTTTTGGACTAATTAAAATCTGAACATCGTACATTGGACACCCTTAATATCGACACAATCAGACCGATAAGAAAGATCTCAAGAGAAATATAAAACTTCAGAGATTAAAGAAAAACAAAGGACTTTTTTAAAAAAGAAAACCTGTTAGCCACAAACCGTTTAGGGGAAACGGCAAAGAGAAGGAAGACGAGACCAAAACCAGGACTATTTTGGCAAAACAAGCCAAAAAGGGTTAGCGGCAGAGAGCTAACGCTGCCCGTCATCCGGATTAAAACATCGCCTTTATAAGGCCGTGCGTTTCTAAAGCAGCGGCAGAGAAACGGCTCGGCTATGATGGGGAGATGAATGCAGCTAAACACTGAGAGGAAAACTGAAGCTTCAGATAAAAGGCCGTTTATGTATAAGAAGCCCAGAATATCTGACAAGACAGTGAAAATCGATGCTCCCAGATGCTCTCTATTCAATGTGACGACGCTTAAGTGGTTTTCTAATGAAGATTGGACAAACATGTCAGTGTTAAGCTGGTGTAGACACGCAACAAAAGACTTGGAGATCCAACTGGTCTACAAAGTAGATTTACCTGTCTACTTCTCCCTTTGGTGTTACTTTGCGTTGGTAAAAACCCCAATAAAATACATTAAAGTCAGATCTGAAAACATTCAAGGACCGTAAATACCTTTGCAGGGGCAACAGAGATGTCTTTACTGTACATGTGTTAACAATTCAAGCACCGGTTCCTCATTATGAAGCTGGTAGCAGAGCCTAGTTTGTTTGAGGCTCAAGTAGCGGCTTTCCTCTGTGTACAAGCTGTTGTTTTTAGTGAAAGGGAGAATTAAAACAAACTCTGCTGCAGAGCTCGTTTACAAACTGCACCGCGGATTGTTTTATTGGCAGACAGCACGCTACTTTAGATGTCAAAACACTGAGCGGTGAAATGAAATATATAGAGCTGAAAAGGATATGAAGGGTTCTGCTGTTGGCTCACCGATATTGATGGCCGTTTCCTGTTTGTCCCCCGTCAGGATCCAGATCTTAATGTCAGCCTTCATTAGTGTCTCGATAGTTTCGGGTACCTTATCTTGGAGCTTGTCTTCAATCGCTGTGGCCCCCAGGAGCTGCAGGTTCTATCACACAAAAGGTGAGGAAATACATCAGACATTACAAATCTTATGTATAAAAGAAAAAGATTACTTCCTTTTGTCGCTCTTATACCACACAGAAAAAACACCGTGGGCTTTTTTAGGTGTTTTTCGATGGTTTTCTACATGATTTTTTTTCTTTTCCTCCAAACACAAGCAGGCTCATAAACATATTTGGCTGCTTTCTTAGGAAACTCTGCGGTTCTTTGGGTTTGGTTATAGACTTGTAAGGGCTCATCACAGGGGCAAAGATTTGACAAGAGCCAGTGGCACAAGGGAGACAAGCCAGAAGCAGAGGAAAGGCCAGGAAAGCCATTTAAGTTCAGACCTGAGCCCAAGTAAGTAAAAGCCCAAGGTATTAATGACTGTGGGACAAATACGCTTGATTAGCCAACAAACTTCCCCATCCTGAAAGCTAAACAGAATCTATGAGGAACTGTCAACATTCTGATGCAGATGAGCTGAATAAACACCTCAGCAGAAACAGGGTGTTTGGCTCCAATCGAAGCTGCACTGAGGCTGTTATTTATGCACAAGGAGACCCAACCAAGAGCAGATGTTGAATAAAGGAAGCTAAATGCAGACACTTTTCAACTTACTGCATTTTAAATAAAAAGAAACATTTTATCAATCCTCATTTATTAGCTGTAAGTCATAATAATCCTGAATAATACAGCTTAGATTATCTTTACCTTTTCTAGCTGAAATAAATCAAGTATTTAAGCAGTAAAAGTAAAATAACTTTCCAACTCTGCCTGAACTCTCTTCAATAAATCGGACTGCAGCTCTGCTTCGCCCCCTTGTGGAATTAATGTGCATAGAGCTGAGGTGTGGGTGGGCGGCCAGGAGCGGCAGTGAACCCCAACAGCCCTGGGCAGCCGCAGTGCCACACTCGCCTCATTAGGCAGCGCGCATTACATTTTCCTTTTTGGAAGCTTTTATGTTTGGTTCATGATTGATCGCCTCCATTAGTTTTGGGTAGCGCCAAGCAGCCATGAAGAGGAGCCAAAAGGCTGATTTACAACTGCGACTTCCTGTGTTTGAGCAAGGCTTTCACAGACCGAACCTTACAGCAAACCAACTAAAAAAAAAAAGAAGAAAAAGAAAAAAACTGGACTTGAAGAAACTGAACACACTTTAGAACCTTTGAACAATTGCAGGCATAATTACACCTCACAATCTTCTCCACATTCATTTGCACTGCAGGTGTAAATTTATTAAACCCATGTAACAGATGTGAATGGAAGCATGTTATTTTTACTCTAAAGTGTAGCCTTTAATTTGAATGCATTTAGTTCCTGAGAGTTTTTGTAAAAGGATGGACCTACGTACTTAAATTAAAGCAGCTGAGATATAATATAGCTTTTAGACAACAAATACCCAAAGTGTGTCTGGTATAAAACAAAGCATGCATGTGTTGATCATTACCATGTGTTCAACATTAAGCTTAGTAAAGAATCTATGCTGCTGGGACCCTCTGCCCCCCCATAAATGGGTCACCCATGGGTCATCCCAAACTGTGAATTATTAATGGGGCGTTCACAATGATTGGGATTCTACAGACCAGAGCAATTGATTTACATTTGGAGGCCCATTCAGGGGCGTAGTGATACAAAGAGATGTGACAGGCGTGATTATGGTGATTACAGGACATCATCGGAGCTCTTCTGTCTTTTCTCTTTGCAATAACCAATCAGAGGCTGGATGTGGTTGTGAGGCAACGTGAAGGAGCGTAGTGGAGATTGAGCTATTTTTCAGTCTAAATGGAGGATACAGAAATGAATGCTAGAATTAATGGATGCTCTTAAGATGCGTGTGACTGGCTTTTAAAAAGCTGTTTCAGTTTAGAGCTTTAAAGGACTGAAATCGTTGATGACTCGTTCTCCTCCAGAGTTATACAGCACTGGCCATCCGCCGCCTCTGCCCAGCTGAGGAGCTACGTCTGTCTGCTGTCTTGCTCCAGCTCCCTTAGGTCCAGAGCGGAGCACGGCTGGCCCCTTCTGATGCTCCCTGTGTCTGGATTCTTGCTCTGAACGCCAAAAAATCCTTGCCTCTGTTGCTGCTCCTCTGGTCCTTGTCAGAAGGTGGGAAGCAACCATTATCCATGAATAAAGCACCGTTACCTGCTTGGTAAACATGGATGCCAATAACTTGAGTATAGGTGAGATTGTAAAAAAGAAAAAAAAAAGTTTCTCTTATTTCAAAAAACAAATTAAAGTTCACAATATGCTTCTGAATTAAAGAGAAGTGTTTCTTAAATTAATGTTTGCTTCTCCAATTAAGCAACATCAGTCATTGATCTTAGATCAACAGTGGGGGTTTGTTTCGGTGCACGGAGCTCAGACTAACAGATACCCATCCAATAAAAACAGTTTGAGTCGTTTCTATCTGCAAACCTTCTCTATCAGTTCGTAGCTCTCCTCTAGTTTCAGGGCTCTGTTCTGGATGGAGGTGCTGGCTCGGTGGTGGAGCTCCACCCAGTGCTGGTAGGACGACTCGCTGATGTCTGCTACTGCAAAGCACAGAGTGCGCAGACCTGGAGGGGTAGAAACAGAATCAGGTCACCCAGGTCAAACAGGAAGGTTTATCATAGAGCTCTTGAGTTAGAGGCAGTGTGTGCTACTGAAATAAAAAGGTCATTTATCTACATTTTTAAAGAGGATTATTGTGTATTTTTTTTATATACCAGACTTTCTTTTCATGGTCTTTCATTAAAAACATTTGTGTCATTTCAACTTGTTGCCAGAGGGGAGAAACTTGTGCAAAAATCTGGCGCCACGCTCCTTTAACAGAAGACCACTGAATAAAAACAACTAACGGGAAATGTATTCTTTATCAAAGATCTAAAATACAAAACCACCAATAATCCTTTGCATAAAAAACATAAAAAAACAGCCCCAGATTAAAACAAGATTTAATGTGACTGCAGATGGAACAAAACAGCTGTAACCAGATATTGTAATATAAAAAAATACACAAGCTCCTTTTCTGTCTAACATTAGAACAATCTGTAGTTTTCCTCTTTTCAATTAGTTAGCATTTATTCAATTATTAGTATTTATTTTATCCCAGAATGGAGTTAAATCATTTAAATACTGTTTCTTTGTATTTGGAAGGGATCACTTTAAAAAACTATAACTTCAACAATTTATCACTTATTTATACATTTATCATTTCCTAATCGAACAGGAAGGACCTGATGGGATTCTGGAATGTTCAGCTCCTCATTGAAGAACTAGATGCATACAGAGACACACAGATAGTCTCCTTTTTATTCATCGGAATAATTCTGAGGTTAAATGGATGGAATGGATCTTCTAGAAAGTTTTGACAAGAGTTTCCTTCTACAAGCTTCTGAAAGCAGTTTGCTGCAGTTTAGGTCCATTGCTCCTGCTGGTTCTGGTTCCTGTGCTCACACTCACCTTTTTAGTTAAACCTCAGGAAGAGATTAAGATTAGGACCTTCTGACAACTGATCCAAAACAATAGCTTCTCCACAAGCCACTTTGTAGCTAAATCCACAGCATTCCTTAGTATAAGACCAATTTGTGCCCAAACTTTAACATTTCAGGCTGATGTCTTGATTTGCTGCTTCAATATTTCCTCCAACAATAAAACAATCCCACATCATTGTGCTTCTTAGACTAACCAGCTTCCTCGCTTCTTATCTGAAAGGAATGATTTCCATAGCGGCCCAGAAACTCATTTTAAACATATTTTAGTTTCATCGAACCACAAGGGTTGAATCTAAAACTTCCCAGAGTGCATTCCTTTCATAGCAGCCATCCTCAACGATGGAGCGGCTCTCACTGAACTTCGGATGATCACAGCTGCAACCAGTATTAACACAAGCGTTGCTTTTGTATTTGAGCTAATTCACACATATTTCACTAAAACACATTAATCTCTGCGACACAGCATCACTCAGTGTGGCTGCTGGACACCCCTGTGGTGTCTGTTCTTCCATAAGCGGTTAAAACAGGATCAGTAGCGAGCCATGTGTTTGAAAACATTTCATCTCCAGTCAACCAAACTGTTCCTATTTAACCATTAAATCCTCCATTATTCTATCATTAAGCAAATAATAAACATTTAGGTAATCATTACTGACCTAAAACAGCAACTGTTTAAGTTGATTTATGTTAGACTGTGAAGGAAAGAAGACTATTGTTGTTTCTATATATTATATGCAAATATCAATGACTGTTGATCTGAAGGAAATCTGATGACAATGTTTTTTTCTAAAAAGAAATCAACAGTTATTCCCCAAATAAAGCATTAATAATCCCCTCTAGACCCTGAGAGCAAATAAAAAGTGATAGAAAAGAACATTCCTGAAGGAGATAGGTCGACCTCACATCTCCTCTTTCATTAACGTTCTCTAAAAAGCTTTAAGGCCATCATTAAAAATCAAAACTGATGTTTACAGATACACACAGATGGAAGCTAAATGGATATAATGGATTGTTTTTTTTTTATGGGGGCAACATAGCCAAAGACAAGCATCTTTTTCTTTAACTTTATAATTAAGCTGAATTCTATTAAAATAAGAGGCTTGGAAATCTCCTCACTAAATGGCCTCCAAAGGTTTTCACAGCTCTTTCAAAAAGCAATTAGAGCAACAATCTTCACAATGAATCCAGAATGCTACAATTAACCAGCCTCAAATACTCCCAATGACATCAGTTTGCTGGTGTTTCACCAGGGGGCAGCATGAACACAGAACATGAGGGGCTCCATCTGCTGCAGCTTCTAAGCACTTTGTGGTTTTAAAAATAAAATATTCACTTCAATAAATTATCCAAAGAAAAGTTGAGTAGGAGTGAAACTGCTTGGGGGGGAATAAAAAACATTTGATCGTGAGCAGAAATAAATAGAGCTGTCATCCCTGCATTACAAGGCAGCTGAGACAGGGGGCAATATTTCTCCACTCACCTTCAGTGGCAAATTGCTCCAGGTGCTTTAATGTGATCTCTTTGTACCTTGAGCTGTCTGCCAGACGGTCATAGATCACCGTGTCCTGGAAGGAAATAAAAACCCTTTGGTTCCCAAAAAAGCCAGAGTAGAGAAGGTAACCGCTTTAAATAGAGCTGAGAACTTGCTTCTTTTCCTCATCAAATGCAGACATGTTCTGCACCAAATCGACTGTGCTTCTGGATTATTTATTCCAGCCATTAAAACCAAATCCAAACTATAGAACATGCGATATAACGTTTATTTTAGTGTGTATGTAATGCACTCATCAATCCACCGCTGGTGTAAGTAGATAAAAACAGAAATATACCGTCTCTGCGTTTGTGCACATTTTAAACACGCAGCAGCCTTTTATCCTGCTGCTGCAAACAAGCACGTCCTAACATGAGCGAGAGACAGGACAGAGACAGAGCGGCACGGTGGCGATGGGCTGCCGTGTGTTGCCATGGAGAGAGACAGCCACTCACAGCTCCTTTGCAGTACAGGCGAATCTTCCCAGATGGGGTGCGCATGATGACCGACATCCTCTTCCTGGTGCTGTGAAACAAAAAGCCCAAGCAGGGTGGTGAAGGTGAGGAACAAAAACTGACAAAATATAGAAAGAAACAATAATAGTTGTAGCTGGAGCATAAAAAACAAAACAGGAAATACCTTGTAAACTCAAGGACATGAAGCAGCTCGTACTTTTCTTCACTTCCGAGCTAAAAAAAAACAAAGATATAATCCTTAGTCTGAGTTTTCTGTCTGAAATGACATTAAGTAGAACAAGCTAACGTTTCCTTCTCATCTAAATTGGCAGTCACTGTAGCTTAAACGTGTTTATCGGTGGCTTCCTGAGCTGATTGCGGCAGAACAAGGAAAAATTCAATTAACTTCCTTAATTGGGAGGACTGCGAGGTGAAAGATCAGCGTGATTAAATACATGCTGAGAACCTTCGTTGCTCTAATAGCTATTAGGAAACAGGACAAACATTTCTGATGCTAGAGGGGGAAAACTGTTCCTCCTTTGTTTAGCCTCAGTGTCCTGTTAGGCTCTTAGGCTACAGCAGAGTGTCAGACCTGAGACATCGCTTCACACTCAGATCTGATCGCCCACAGATGAGCAGTTTGCACCTCCTCTGGCCTAGAAATCCTCTGTTCATGACAACAGCTATAATGCAAAGAAATGACTCTTCCCTTTTTCCACCTTATGTGTGTGTATTTGTTTATGTTACCCATATAGGACAGTTTTAGGTATATTTACTAACCATTTAAGGAGCAACAGGCCTTATAGGGACTGAAGGTGTGAATTACCTTAAGTCAGAAATATACTGATAAGGGTTAGGCATAAATGCAGTACTTAAATGAATGTAAGTCAATGTAAAGTCTTGATATGGATAGAGATACAAACTGACATTCCTGTCCGACTTACTATTTCCACAATCACGCTGTCAGGGGTTCGTCCAGAAAACACAAAGCCGAGGTTTCGGGCCGCTCTCACCAGAGCTCCTTCATCTTCGAAAGAAAAAAAAAAACAAAAAACAAAGAAACGGAAACTAACATGAAGAGACCTGTTGATATATTAACGCCCACAGATACAATTTGAAATTTTAACCTGACATTTTAGAGCAATAGTTTGCACATTTGTTTTCTCCACCTGAGAAAAATAAAACAACAATAAAGACAGAAAGTAAATCCAGGTAGAGGATAATACTTCAGCCGCTTTGAAGAGCTGCAATGACAAAGTCCTTTAAAAAAAAAAGTGTTACAACTAGAGCAACATTTAACCAACATATTAATAGACTAATACTGATGTGTGGGGGAAAAAAACACACTGTTAGAATGCATCTGTTGGATGACATATTCAAAGAATCACAAATTCACCCAAAACAAAATATTTCGCCTCCTGG
Organism: Jordanella pulchra; assembly: GCA_034780135.1. NCBI lineage: Eukaryota > Metazoa > Chordata > Actinopteri > Cyprinodontiformes > Cyprinodontidae > Jordanella > Jordanella pulchra. The sequence goes on from JAUZNJ010030646.1 coordinate 25,810, forward strand.
ATGGAGCCTGGATCTGAACTAATGATGGCATCCAGAGGCTGACAGATGTCAGGGAGAGTCTGAAGGAGTGTAATGAGACCGAAAGAAGTTAAAATATAACCCATCAACCAATGATCCATGAACATTTGGTCCCACAGCAACCAAAAACCTCAAAGCATTGTATTGAGCTTCTATGAAACAGACCAAGTAGAGCAACATTGTTAACTTTAAGGAAATATAAACAGTTTTCCCAATGTTTGATAGATTAACATTTATTTGAAATAAAAGATGTACATCTACACTGACAGGTGTGACGTTTTACCACAAGTTTAGTCACATTGACAAAAATAATGAAGTAAAACTTTCAAATTTATTTTCTGTTTACTGCCCAGCACACTTCTATTCAGGCACAAAGAGGTCTCTATCTATGAGGTCCTTTATTTTTGTGTAAATATGCCAAGAAATAGCAGAGAAAAACACTGAGAACTTCTATTACAGAGCAGAAAATACTTCCAGGCTTTTTGCTCCACAATGATAGTAGTTTGGTGGAGTTAAAAGAAGCGTTGAAGGGCATGTTTCCCTGACTGACAGCTGTCTCTATTCATTACACCCTACTGTGAATGTGAGAGACTGAGGGATCACACTGAGGCTAAAGGAATCAGAAGTGACACACACCATGCTTTCTGTAAACAGGAGACCACATTGGACGGTGTGATTCCTGGCTCTTCGGTGTTTAGGATTATAGAAATGAATTATAGGACACTCTAACAGAGTGCTGTCTTTGCTCAGGCTGACGGGTCACCAGAGGGAGAATCAAACATTAAAGAAATACTTTGAGGACCTTTTTCTATTTAAATCACCCATGCAGTATCAGAGGATGTGTATAAAGGCAAAACATTTTTAAAAATTGTTTCCAAACGGTTCTATAAGCTGAACTTTATTATTATCTTGAGTTTGGAAATGTTATTTTTATGTTGAACTTCTTAAAGCTTGCAGGACTAAATTCCCAAATATCTGCCTGCTGTCAGCATTTCTTCCCTCCTACATCAATCCTCAATTTGTCCAGCGATTTTAACATGAAACATATAAACATACACGATGCTGAGATGATGGACCAAAGGAACTGGATAAGCTGTAATACCTGGAGAAGCAGCTTGGTAGATGATCTTTCCGTCTATGCGCTCAGGGACTGCAGTGTGACAGATGGCCATCATGGTCATGAAGTCCAGGATAACTGCAGCTGTAGGCTAAGGCAAGAGGGAAACAACAAAACAAAAAAAACGCTTTGATTTTTAATGTTCTTAAATAAAACATGTAACAGAAGCAGAAGGACCTTGTTCTCAGCTGGAACAGAGGCAGAGAAACCGCTGATCCAATGACAGATTCGCTTCAGTTCAAAAATACTTTATTATTCCCAAACGGAAACTAAATCGATTGAGGGAAACATCTAACATCAGTAGAGTCCTGCAGAAGCAGCAACAATAGAGCCAGACGCACAATCCAAGGTTTCAACAATTCATTATCATCTTACGAAGCACTTTTCAATCTATAGTCTGAAAACTGAGCAGCCAAGACACTACCTGAAACACACCAAAATATTTCTAACAGGCCGGGTAAAGGAGAGCAACAACCAGAGAAGGAGCTGCGCACAGAGCAGCAAAGGATACATTTACTAAAAGCCATAAGCAGCCAGGAGGTCGGTATGATCAGACTGAGCTCAAACCATCATGAGACTGTGGCAGAGATTCACCTCCTGCTGAGACCAGAACCCTAAGAACACATCCAGAAGTAGAACAGGAGGTCCAATGATGCTGTCAAACATAGGACCCAAGTCCAACTGAGCTTTTGTGGGTAAAAGTTTAAGCATAAACTAATGTTTACAGACGTTCTCTGACCGTTCTGACTAAGCAGGATATTAATAGGAAAGAAAATAAGGGTCATTTGCATCTGTAAATGCACTAAAAGATGGTTAAACAAAGCAGTGACCTGAAGAGATGGATTAGAAGTGTATGCTACAGTGTCAGTGCTGCAACTATTACTTGACTTCGAAACATTGTTAGCTACATCCCGATAAAACAACTTAGTATTTTTGTTGTCTTGTTACAAAATAAATAAAGCTGAAGAAATATGAACACTTTGTAAAGTAATGTAGCAACTGGTTCACAGCTTCACCTTCACTATCTGTCCATCTATGACATCAAATAATTCGTCCTTAGAGCCGCACAATGTTTCAATATCAACATTTGGTTTAATTCAGTATTGGTGCTATGACTTTTACACACATTTTCAATATTAAATAAACATCACAGTCTATAAACACAGCATTGGTCACTGACTGATGCTCCAGGTTTTCATGTAGTTTTATGTGTTTTTGTTTTTCAAAGCTAATATTTATTAAATGTTATGTTGGAGGATTTTTATAAACATTGCAAAACATTTGTCAAACGTTTATAGTCATCTGTTCTGGGCGTTCTTGGCTGTCTTTCTAAGGCTTTTATTTTTCCTACATCGATATCGAAATTATATCGTATCGACTGAAATTAAGAAATGTGTCGTGATATAAATGTTGGACACATCGTCCAGCCCTGTTCGTCCTTATTCATTTTATATACATTATTCCATTAAAGCCCTCAGATCTAACATTTAAGAATGTCAAGCAATATTTTTACAGCTAGTTTCTTCGAAGAGGCAGCCTGAGGTGTTTTACCTCCAAACGCAGCGAAGTGTCCGATCTGGTCAGACAGATGACAGCTGGTAACCAGCCAATAAGCTCACACGACTCGCCTGCTGGATTCAAGCTACTCGCACACTTTTAGTCATGCTTTTCCACTCAATATAAACTTGCCTCAGTTCATGGGGAAAAAAAATAAAGCCCAACCTACATACTGAGGGCATTTCCATTAATGAGAAGACCAGTATGACTAACCTGCCGTGGGGAGGACTCAGACAGGCATCTGCTGAGGCTCCAACTAATGCCGAAGGACTACCAGTCTGGAGTCAGTGACTACAACTATGCCAGAGATATTAGCAGCCTGCAGGGCCACAGAAGGCCTTAGCATAACAGCAAAAAAAAAAAAATACACAACCTCTCCTAACAATGATCTAATATTAGTCTAAACAATAAAACTTTATTATTTTGTGAGCAATTTTTGCAGCTTTACAACCAAACACAAAGCAGCCACTACATATACACCAATAACCCTTTAATTATGCAAGTGCATGAATTAATGAAGTGATTATGTGAAGTAGTTCTCCTTTAGCTCCCTTTATTTAACACAAAGCCCAGTACTCGAGGACATTATTAGTAGATTTGTTCTGCTGGCCTTGAAAGCAATGATGAAGGGAGCAAAGGGGGGAAATAAATGATGGGGGCAGAAGGGGGCAAATCAAAGCGCCACTTGTGAGCAAAAACACACCGAGTTTATTGGCGTCCAGGTGGCTGTGAGAGTCCCCTCTGTCTCCTGGTAGCATGCTAATCTGGTCTGGGCTGACAGGTATCCTCTGAAGGACGTATGGGTGTGGACATGCATGTGTGAGTGAGTGTAGGACGCTGAATGTTTCATACTGGTTAAAAGCTCAAGGGCAGGGGGAAGACAAGCTTAGGGATCTTTCCTGGACATGAAAAATGTAATATATCAAGAAAAAAAATCTGTTTACTTAACTGTAAAACAATAGGACCTACAGAAAGCTGGGACTGAGCTAATTTATACAAAGAATTGACTGAATTTTTATGCCAGAATTGACCTCTGCACATCCTTTTATCACGTCTAAGCTAAGCTAACCACTAAACAGTAGCAACCAGATAGCATCATGCTATCCCAGCAAGGTTCCACTGTGGGAAAGCTTCCTCGTCCTTGTTAAGATAAACTACGTCCTTGGCATGATTCTGCCAGCCACATATTACTCTATGGGAAGGTTTCTCTGTTCCAGTTAAAGAAAAACATCCCAATAAAATGATGCTGGAGCCCCATAAACAAAAAATGAACAGAAATAAATGAATGAAGATGGAGAATCTACCACTTGTGCCACTGGAGTAACGCTCAAGGTTGTTATTGTTAACTAAAACTAACAAAATAATGAAAACTAGAATTAAAACACATTTTCGTTACCTTAAATTAAAAAAGTTGAACTTGCAAAAAAAAAGAAAAAAGAAAGAAAACTGAAACTGTAATAACATTTAAAAAACGATTTAAAAGAAAGAATGTGTTAAGTTTTGCTTTGTGTCTTTTTTATAATGCATTAATATGAAGTCTGGTTTTTGGGTGCCTTCTAGAATTTTCACAACAACAAACTGGTCAACAAATACTTAAAGTGAACTAGAACTAAAATAGAATTGAAAATCAGAAGTTGAAATGAAATAAAAATTAAAGCTACTGAAAGTGTAAAAACTGTTTAAACTTTGGTAATGACAAAAACTTCAGACCCGTCCGATGTTGTAATGGGCTGAAGGGTCAGGAGAAAGCAAAGAGCACGGATGGAGCTTACAGACCCAGGATGCTGGTGAAACTCACTCAGCAGACAGAGAGCAAACACTAGAACAGCACTAGAAGGCATTTTTATTTTCAGAACTGTTAGATCCACTCTTCTCACCAACGTGTTAACATCAGCTCTCTAAACAGCTTCCAGACATGTAAAACTGTTAGTGACAATAATTAGCAATGTCCCAGTAAGAATCCTAGAGTGTTTGGAGAGTAAGAGTTTTAGGCGTGAACCAAATTCAGCACTCTACTCATCATCAAGAGCCTCGCCATGACAGTGAGGGTGACAATGTGATAGGAAGCTGCTTTAATGTAGAGCTAGAAGACGACCAGCAGTGAGGATCAGAAAGGAATTTATCTTAGAATAAAGACCAGGAAGAAAACTGCACTAACATAACTCTTTAGTATGGATGGTATTGCAAATAAAAACAAAAAAAAAACAAATTTGGTATTTTTTATTAATAACAAGGTGATTAAAAATTACACTTATCTGTCTTTATTTGATGCACGATGGTCGGAGCAAACATGTTTAACTGAGATTTAAAAAAAATAAAATGAAACGCTAAGAAAGATGCATAGAAATATTGGCTGGACATACTGACTGAGTGGAGAAAAAGAAAATCTTCTGGTCTTCAGCTACTGAGAAAGGAAAACTCAAAGATCACTTGTTTCAGTATTAATGATGTGTTTAAAAACAAGATAAAGACCAGAAATGTGTGACGCTGTGGATTACTGAGCCATGGATGCAAGTCAGCATAAAAATACAAATTTGAGCCCATAATAAGAAGGCTGAACATGTATGATCAAGGCTGCAAGGCTTCTAATACTGAAGTCTGCTACTAGCAGGAAATCTTTACAAGGTTTAAAATTATTTATGAATGTCATCAATTCTGATCAGTGCATTCCTTAACTTTAAGTATGGTGATTTTCATGTGTGAATAAAATGGATGAACAGGAAATCATTTATGTGATTTGGCGACATCTAGCAGTGAATCTGCAGATTGCAACTACACTATTGCGTTTTCTCCAGTTGCGTTTTGTAAACCTGAAAAATGAAATTAAATAAAATCCTAATAGATCAGCAGTTTCCTAAATACTCAGACCAACCTGTCTGTCACAACAAGCCATTGTCACTAAATTCCTCTTTATTGTGCTTAATTTGCACAAGACTTAATCAGACCCTCAACACTGAGATGTTGTCATATGACTGCTTCTTTGCTGCTTGGGTTGAGAATCAAAACAGCAGCTGTACCTAATAAAGTGGTCACTGACTGCAGGTATTTCATCATTTCTAAGGAATTTCTTTGGAACGACCTTGAGCTAAATAAATCAAAATTAATCGTGAAAACAATGGATGAGAGAACAGCTGTGATGTTAAAGCCCTGTTCTCATTTAACCACTCAATAAAAACCCTGGTTTAAGCACAACAATGACTCATGAGCAGAAGTAGAACCGAAGCTGCAGACAGGCTGTGGTTTTCAAACAGCAGTAGGTAATTAGCAGTGGGTGAGGGCCTATCAACATGGAGCTGGAGAAGACCTCAGAAAAACCCAATGTGTGAACAGATTCTGCTGTCATCACATAACAAACATCTCAGTGGGATTACAATTTTCCCTGAGCAGAAACACGTTACATAATTAGATCTGACATTCTGCTTCCTTAACTTTGCTCTGCAGCTGAGTGAGTCACAAGCAAAACAATCAGTCTTCACCCAACCTACTGTATGTACAGATGGTCATGATGTCTCCTTTTATATCAATCACATCACCAGATTGTCTGGTGAGTTTTACAATAAATCACTCCTCTGTTGATCTAATGGGTTTGAAAGCTATTATGTTTTAAACCTAAAATGGCACAGCAGAAAACAACAGCGATTTGACACTATGGAGTCCTTAAAAATAAAACAAAAAGGTCAAAACAAATGATAAAAACACTCAGAAAAAAACAAAATCCCTCTTAATTTGTTCTTAGCAGCAGAAGTATCTGGAGGCAGGCGACAGGGCAGCCTGGCATTACTTACGTGATTGCTTTGGAGGTTTTCCAGTAAGCTCTGGTCATTAAATCCAGCCTCCTCTGATGAGTGCGTGCTGTGCCTGGAGAGAGGCAAAGAGGAGACATTAATTCACCAGAACAACACTAAAAGAAAACAAGAACATGTGAAAAGATTGGACCTGACTAGAAAATAGACGGCCATTGTACATCATAATCAAAGCACATTTTACCAACAATGGAGACGATAAAAAGAGATGAAGACAGTAGGAACTGGAAACTGTCTCTTGGGTAAACAGAGTGATTGGTAGTCTCCAAAAGGGATGTATTTTAATTTAAACTTCATTTAATTTTCTGCTATTATACAAAAGGGAAGCATAAACACCTGTCAGTGTTTTTTTTTTATATTAAATCTAGAAATTAAACTAACATCTTAGTCAACTTTGATTGAAAACATTAAGCTTTAAAAAAACTGCATTACGTGGAAAATGTCAAAGACATTTCCTTTACATTTCAGTTTTTCACAAAGGACACTTTAACCAACATGTTATTACCAAACGGTACATTTACGAAAAGCTTTTCTAGCCACAACAGGCCATGTGTAAAGGTAGCACTATGTGACACCTGTGGTTATAAAGGACTAAGCTCTGCACAAGCAGAGGAGAAAAATGTCCCTGGTTCCCACTTGATTTATTAACCAAGTAGTGACAGATCTGGAAGAGTTAATAGCACAGTGTGCAGCATGCCAGAAGTATTGACATAAATTGAATTAACTACATTGCAGGCAGAATGCAAATGTTGGTTCCCTGGGCTTCAGTTAAGTACTGCGGAGCACACCTATTTTGGATTCTGTCCTCAACCTGAGAAATAAATCAGACAAAGAGCCCTGAGAAAAGTTCACTATCAAACATCAATATTTGCATTACTCCTCTACCTGGTATATACTAGTGCATCTTGATAACAGAATATTAGCACATAATATTACAGCTGTAACCCTATTACAAGTGAGGCCCTCTCGACAGATTCCTGTACAAAGTGATAAATTTGAACCAATTATTCCAATTAATTTGGATGGTTGGTGCTAACAAGCCTAACGATTAATTAAGACACCTGATGCTTTAAATCAGCCTAATGACAATGCAGAAGCGGTGAATAAAGCTAGACTTCCATCTCCTGTCCAGCAGGTGGCGGAAAACAAAAGGCAGCACCTGTTATTATCATGCCTATCTGTTCCCTAGCAACTGCGACACTTTGGAGGACGACGTTGTGAAGTCGTAATAAACCCCCCCCCCCAAAAAAAAAGTCTTTAAATATCATTTGACTAAATTATAATGTTGAACTTTCACTTATTGGTGAAAGAAACGGGGGATTGAAGACGATTTGACGGAAATCAGGAAATTTCTCAGGTTATTACCAGTCTCAACTGCCTAATCAGGGCAGTTGATTCACAGCTGCCGCAAAAAGGGGTCTGTAAGCATATCGACGAGGTAAATACTCTAGTTATTCATTTATATGGGTATGCTAATCTCTAGTTGCATTTTGGAAATATCTTGAAAAACTGAGGGGATATTTGAGTTTTTCTAAACCCACAGAAAATAGAAACTAAAGAACTTTTAATCAACTTAGCAAAAAAACAGAGAAACTAAAAGCTAACATAGACTTTATTGCTGCTGATTTATTAATGAAATAAATCTTTTTTTATCTAGTTATTAGAAACAGGCAATATTTTGATTCACAGAAAAAAGAGGAAGTAAATGTATAAATAGTCAATAGCCACTGATTAGGTGTCCAGCAGGGATCAATCACTGACTACAGGATAAATGGAGTCCTTCACCTCAGACTGACAGCAGCTTTGCCCCTGGCACTGGGTTTGACTGACTGCTTATAGAGGCTTCTTTTACTCGTTCTAACCCAACCCAACAGAACATGAAAGACGTTCTGATGAGGGATAAGATAATGAAATGCTGTAAAACTTGGTACTTGTGTGGAAATTTGAGCAATAACTGGAAAGACTTCTGAAAGGTGATATTTCTTCTACTATCAAATCAGTACAGCAGCTCGCCATGTTCTTTGTCTCAATAAAACTTGCTAGGAGCTAAACTGAGTGAGAACAGATCGAGATATTGATTATCCGTCAGCACGCTGGGGGCCGGTTGCTATGGGAACTAGGGTAAAGGCAGTTCATGGTCAATAATCAGGGAACGGCTCCAGATGCAAACTTTGACACATCCTGCTTTCGCTTTTAAGCTGGAAAAAAGAAATAAACCCATAAGTGAGGTCTATCCAACATGTGGTTTATCATTTATTTGATTAGGTTTCAGTTACGTAGGAAATATCAATCAAGAAATATGCTTTTGAGGAAGCTTGCAGTATATATAACCAATCAACCAGACTCAAATCCTCCATGCAAAAATGGAAACGGCACACCCATGCTGCGAATGTGTCAAGACTAAGAGAGAGAATGCGGCATGTGAGAAAGAGAAGGCATTAATGTAAGTGGCTGTCATTGCCGGAGTTAAACGGATGTTGAAAAGCTACATGAAAACCACAGCTTTAGCATTAATGTACAGCAACCAGTTAATATTTTCTGATTATCATTATTTTTGTCAATTTAACAAATCAAACCTACAAATGTTTGCATGCATCAGAAAAAGTGCTGTTCTGTTCTTAAAGAAAGGCCACACAAATTAAAACCATAACCATTATTAGCAGACTACTTTTTTTTTTTTTGTTTTTCACAACAGATAAACAAGGCGTTAAAAGCCACAGTCACAAACAACACATTCAGAGAGTATTGCATGGGCACAAAGAGGGAATCACACACTGAGGTATTGTGTTCAGAGGCACGATTTCCACAGGGCAATGCAGGACTAATACGTCACAAAGGCAGAGAGAACAGCCATTTATTTTTTCCTCTAACACCAATCGTCTTACCGGTCTTCTTCTACAAAATTACCGTCCTCGGCTTCAGGAACATGGCTGTTGGAGCGAAGGTGGAAACAAAAAGCATCTTGTTGACAAAGTCTTTGGTTAACATGCTGCGTTAAGTGTTCAGGCTTAAAATGGGGTTACTAGAGTCCTGTTGGCCGGATGATTCCTTGTGCACTCTAATGAAATATTCAGCTGCACTGCATGCTTTTTATTGATGGGGGCTACATACAAGCAGCACTACTTTCATCAGGTGGCTTAGAAGAAAGAGAAAAATGCAGAATCAAGCTGTTGGTTGGTGTTTGAGTGGAACGGTTCTACAAACCAGGAACGTTTTCTCTGATGATAATGGAAAGCATTCAGTGTCATAGCTCCTTCAACCCATCATCCATGTTGAGACTCTGAACTTACCTGACACCAAGATGCAAAGGGGCAGGAGATTTACAGGTTACCCCCATGTAGAGGCACGTTCAAGAGCAAAGCGATGAAGGATTCTTTTTTGAAGCGAAGCTTCAACGGTGTACGAGAAGTGAAATTTTGCTGAAATTTTTTGGCAATTCGTGCTGAATCAACCAATCAGGGAAGCTGTGACACCAGGGGGAAGGACTACTGAGGAGATTAAGCTTTTTATAATCAAAACAGCAGAAAAAAAAAATGATTTTAACATCGGACGAAGTAGGGTGACTTAAAAATAAATAAAATGTAATTAATTACAAAAAAATAAAAAAACTCTTCAGGCCATCTCAGTGTGTTTCCGGTGCAGTGGGCCTGCAAACATGTGGGGACCTTAAGAGACATCCAGCTGCAAAAAAAGTCATAATGCTGACTATCTTATGTTTGGTGAATTCAAACTGAACTCAATATAAGCTTCTGCTTTAGCTCAGACGGCCCAGAGGGTTGAGAGAGACATTCTTGTTCAAACTTACATCATTTCACCTTCATTTTTTAAACTCCAATCCAGTGGAATTAATTAATGTCTAAACCCTTGGGCATGGCTTTATTAATTACAGCAGTACTTCATTTGTGGTGAGGCGGTAACATCGGGGGTGGGGGTGTCTGAATGTGCTCAGAGACAAAATTACAAGTCATGCTAATCACTAAGAGCACTTTGCATTAACTCTGTATTAAATATGCATTTTTTAATCTTTGCATTCCTCAAACATTCCCAATTTTAATAGAGTTTTAGAGCAACTGTGAGTGAAATCCCTAAAATGTGTCAAATTAGCAATCATTCTTTTCAAATTGACCTCGTTAAAAAAAAAAATAAAACTACCTGCTAAATCCTTTATAATGGGTATTAAACTAAAAAACATTTCAACATTTTTAACATCTAGTTTCATTTTGGGAGCCTTTTTTTCCCTGATCATCAAATCCTTATTATAACAGATAAACATTTTAGATAGGTCACAAACAGAAAGGCAAAAACTGTCTTAAGAACATGGGGGTGAAATTATAATATATTTAAAATAATAATGCAACAAAAGCTTTGATCTCGTATGCAGATACGTCTGCAGTGCATTTAGCCAGCGTGAGAGAGACTGAAAGTTTCAGCAGCCAACAATAAGGCTAAAGTTATTCATGGAATGGGCTGCATTAGGAATCATCAGCAGCCTTTTGGACGTCTCAGAGTCAAAGTGAAGAAGCTGATGTTTTAAGTTCCATCAGCTGGACTAAATCATTTCTAACATCCGCTGAAAACATCAACTTTCTAATCACTTTGTTCTTATTTTAAAATAACAGTGAAAAACCTGGTTGCCTTCCTCAAAAAAACCCATTAATGGCTGAATTGTAATCAATGCATCAGTTGCCTTCAATGACACTTTAAAGGAAAAACTAGTCACCAGTTCAGGAGGAGAAGATCGGATTTAATAAAATCCCTCAAAATAAGAGACGGATATAAACAAGGATATTTTGGGGCAGCATGTCATCAACGTCATTTTGTATTGCTTAAATTCCTTATTGATGATATTGTTAATCCAACGGTGTCTGTATCTTCACAGTGATTGCAATCACAATCTAATCAGAGCAGAGTCAAGCCATGATAAGATAATGCATTTTGTCCTTCAGTGTGAACTTGATCAATCACAGCTTTTAATGAAACCCTAATGGGATTAATCATCTACAGTCACGCCTGCACTTGCTTTGCTTCTCTCTTCACTCGTTTTGCATTACCGCAAAGAAATCCAATCAGAGTAGAATAAAAAAATACAATGAATTTCTTTGATGAAATGTTAAAATATGACTGGAAATATATTAAAAAAAGAAAATAATTAGCTTTTACATCAATATGTCAAACAAAATGAAGTCAATTCCAAACAAAAAAGGACGTTTAACAAACATCAAAGAAGATGGTGTGAAGAATCTTAGCTTGCAGATTTCAGTCTAGTTTTTATTTATAGTTAACATTCAGAGCGAGAGGAGAACTGATGCAGCTGCTAATGAGAAGGTGGAAGAACAGAGGAAGAGCAGATGCACAGCATTGCAAACCCAGCATTTAATAAAGGCTACAGGGAAGGCAAAGCTATGGGATATGAGGTAGAAAGCAGGACGTACCCATAGGCCACACCGGCGACTGTGCACTTCTTAAACTGCATGACATTGCAGGTTAGAGTTCCTGTCTTGTCAGAGAAAATGTATTTCACCTGTATGGGTAGAAGAACAGCTTATAGTTGCACCGTTTATTTAAAAAACAACATGAAAAAAACAACTCTAAAAGTATCTGTAAGATCAATGTATTTATAATTGCAGCTTACCTGGCCTAATTCTTCATTCAGGTTGGAGGTGCGGGCCATAGCAGGTGTGTTTGTGGGCTCATACAGCATGTCAGTGTCCTAGAGGAAACCAGAGAGCAATTAAAGCAAAGACAAAAGCCTGTGGGTTAGTTTCAAAAAATAAAGGTGAGTCCACAGAGGAAAGGCCTGATGGGTTGACCCAGTTAGGGAGATTACGGAGGAAAAATTTCACATCATGGAGGATTGAGATGCATCCAAATTTGATTTTTTTTTTCTGCTCTATTTTCACCTCCTGGGAGTGTTTGACGCTTCCAGTCAGTTACTGGATGCAATCAACTGAGCTTTATTAGAAGGAAAAATGTTAACAAACCTGTTAATGGCATGTTGTTAGCTTTATAAATAAACTGAAGGAAAAATATTTTAACCGACAGTTTAAATATCCTCATAAGAGTCTAGTTCATAAAGTGAAAACAGTTGGAAATATTTGGATTTAATAATCTTAAAAGATTTAACACAAGTTGACAGTAGTTTGGGAAAGTATTCAAACTCCTGAAACCTTTTTTAAACTTTTTTAAACTACAATCACAATATAACCACAATAAACTGTGCCCCATATTTAAAGAAAACAAACACAATGGTCATAGATAATAACTTGAATCAAATACATCGAAAATCTATGAAAAGGAAAAAATGATCGAGTCAGATATTGCTTTTCAACCAGGCTTCAACAGAATGATTATGGAAAATAAACTCATGAAACAGGCCTGGACAAAAACAATGGGACCCTTAACTCAATCATTTGTAATGTTTTCCTCTTAGCCGTTTATGGATGTTATAACTGTGTGTTTTGGGTCAATATACTGTTGCAGGACCAATGACCTGCAACTGAATCCAAGTTTTCTGATCTGAGCAGCATTTTTCTATATAGAATCCCTTGATAATCTGGAGATTTCATTGCACCTTGCAGAGAGTCAACACCCCCTGTGCCAGAAGAAGCAAAGCAGCCCCAGAGCATAACAGAGCCTCCTCCCTGTCCCACAGTAAGGACAGAGTTCCTAACTGCATAATGCTTCATTTTTCCGTTTTCTTTGAACACATAGCCTTTAAAGAAACTTCTATCTTTATCCTATCGGTCCATAGGACGTTCTAGTAGCTTTATGACATGTCAATATGTAATTAGGTAAATTCCAGTCTGGCTTCTTCTGATTTCTTTTCAACCATTGCCTCCTCCTTGGCCGTCTCCCATTAACTCCACTTTGGCTCAAACAAAAACTGATGCTGGAATCTGACACTGATGTTACTCTAAACTTAAAGTTACCTTTATTAGTTGATCTGGGATTTTTAGCTACTATTCATATTAAACGTCTAACTTTGATTTGTCATCGGTTTTCCTCCTCGGGCCACTTCCAGGGCGGTTGCCTACAGTCCCATGGATCTGAAATTTCTCAATAATATGTGTCTGTGTAGTCACAGGAACATTGGGCTGCATGGAGATGGTTGATTTTTCCATGTGTGTTTGTGTCAAAAGAACAGCACAGTGTATATTTGAGGAAAGAAATAGAAACATGGTTTGAAAAAAAAAGTTTTGTGGATAGATTTATATTCACCACAGCTTGCAGAAAGTATTTTAGAACTTCTGATACTTCAGTTTGAGCAGCGTATCCTTTGCGGAATGTCTCCATCAGCTTTGCCCATCTACAGACTAAATCTTTTATAGCACCACTTGTCAAGTAGCTCAAGCTCATTCAGACTGAAAGTAGGGCATCTCTGAACATCAATTTTCAGGTCTCAACACAGGTTCTTATTTATATATAGGTCTAAACTTCAGCTGAGTAATTCTAAGATATAAACATGCTGGGATTATTGTGGCCGTGGGTCTTGGGTGGCTTCCAGTTGGTCTAATGCAAGGATTTTTCATTGTTATACCAGTTCACATTTACATGGTTATGGTAGTAAATTTGGACTGTGGTCCCTGTTCAGT
>JAUZNJ010030647.1:0-14661 GCA_034780135.1 Jordanella pulchra
TTTAAGAAATAAAATGTAGGTGAAAAATCTTAAAATCAATATGAAAATAAACAGCCACAGTAAATCTGCCCTCACTGGACTGTGTTTCATATTTCAGTAGCAATTATGAATCCCTTTGTAAGTGTTTTGGTAATAACAACAATTTAACTTTGATGTATCTCACAAAAACTGCAGTTGGCAGCTACAATTATATGTTTTTCCTATTAAAAGTTCTGAGAAATGATGAAGCACCAAGAGAGCCAAGAGTATCAATTAACTAATCCAAAATGGTATGAGTTACAGATCTAATATTTTCTGTCAGTTTTTTTAACTAACCTAAATTTGAAGTAGCAATTTGGTTTAATAGAGAAATATTATGTGAATATCAATCCCTAAATACAGTAAAACTCAGCAAAAATAAACCACTGAGGAACACCACAATAAATAGAGACTGAAAAAAGAGGAGTACTTTTTATGAAGGATACAGAAGTAGATCTCAAATAAAATATAGAACCTACCATTTTAATTGGATTCCTTCCTCATTTCCTTTTTAGTATCTGAAATACTCTCATGACCTCAGAGCAAAGCATTCATACATTCAAGTTGTACTTTCCAGCTTCTACACCACTACTTGTCGTTAGCATGAATCAGTATGTTTCACATTGTTGATTCATCAACTTTAGACAGTTGTTTTAGATCTATGTAAAATGCACGTTAGATTCGTGTATCTTGTCTCATTGCCATGAATCACATCAATGTGCTTCATTATGTGTTGCTCCACACTCATTACCTAGCTAAAAAAAAAGAAACAAGAACTCTTATAAATAACACCGTCAATGTGTGGCTATTTGTCTTTTTGATTGCACAGGTGTGTTTGTGCCACAGAAATATGACTAAATAGCTGCTCACAACTATTTCCTGCATGCTGACAGGCACAAATATGGCAAGATAAAAAAAACAGATCAATCATGTAGTGCATGATCTAATCAATACATAAATATAAAAATGCAAAATCTACTCATCGATTTCTATTTACTGGGGCATGGCTTGAATATACCATAAACATGCTCATCTCATTAAGTTGTAGAAGAGATAGTTAATCAAAAATTCTATGTAACCCGATGCTCAGATGTCTGCTCCATTTGTGGCCAACTCCCACTAACACCACTTGCACCTTATGCCTGTTTTATTTTTCTCTTTCTTTTGGCCATATCCATTAGTTCAGTTTTGTGAATGGTTTTTATGACTTGTCCTTTTTATGTGTTTAAGATGGCTACAGGAATCGCGACCGACGCTCTCCAACATACTATGACGAGTCAGAGCCCGAGGAGCCTTTTCGGATATTTGTGGCCCTCTTTGACTACGATCCTCTGTCTATGTCCCCCAACCCAGATGCTGCTGATGAGGAGCTACCATTCAAAGAGGGGCAAATTATTAAGGTGGGATGTTCATTTCTGGGCTGCATTTAATAAAACTTTCTGTTATATCAGCATTTAATGTAAAAGGCTTATATAAAACTATTTTAGACTACATAGTATGTAATGAATGATAAAAAGGCGAAAAAGCTGTAAAAAATGATTTGCTTGAATTCCTTTAGCAAATTTTATATCAGGGAATATTTTTTTTAAAACAATAAGATTAAATAAAGTTATATTAAATTTGAACTTATAAATAAACACCCTGAAATACTTATATTTTTGTGTCTACATCTGTTTGTTTTACTCTGAATAAGTACGTAAATTCCATCTTTCTGGAAATGTGCCTCGAGAATACAAATAATAAAACTACTAACATCTCAGTGTTTCTCTCATATCTGTCAGGTTTATGGTGATAAGGACACAGATGGGTTTTACAGAGGAGCAATAAAAGACAGGATGGGGCTGCTTCCCTGCAACATGGTGTCAGAGATACGGGCAGATGATGAGGAGACCATGGATCAGCTCATCAAGCAGGGCTTTTTGCCTCTCAGCACCCCTGTGGACAAAATAGGTAGTGTGACTGCGGCAGACGGCTCGCTTCAAAGATTGGGGAAAGTTTGTGTTGAAGAGTCAAAAGTGATTCATTGTTTTTCTTTATCTGTTAGCACAAAAAATGATAATCAAATCTTAAATAAATTTCAGAAACACATATATTTCAGAAAGTGTTAGATACCAACAACAGGCACAGTAAAATATATTTTTCTGATAAAAAAACAGACCACAACAAATACTTTTATTTAAATCCATATAAGAAATTTACATGTTAATTGGTTCTGGTATTATTTTCTGATGTCTCTTAATGTTTATGTGTTCATTTTGTATTTTTCATATTTATGTATTTATTTGTCCATAAGTATTGATTCCATGTATACTGACAATTATTCATTTATTTGTTGTATTATATTATGATCGGTTTTGCGATCATGTACCATTATAGGGTAAAAGTTAAGTACTCTAAACGTAGTCACAGGATGACAATATTCCTTTTTGAATCGTTCCATGTTATCGACTTCAGAGCAGAACAGAAGGGGGCTTCGCCGCGATCAGCCCTCAAGAAGAATGGTGGCCCTATATGACTACGATCCCAGAGAGAGCTCTCCTAATGTCGACGTTGAGGTACTGCCGTCCTTGGAAGTTATATCTTTAGTGATAATAATCATCCACATTAGTGTTTATGTCTTTTTAGAATGGTTTACGATGTAAATCTAAAGTTTTCTTCCAATCTGGGATCTGGGATGTATCTCATTGATTAATAAAAAGGATGTATTAGAAATTATAAACAAAAAAAAAGATGTGGTCCATAATTTTAACTTGGTTAATTGTTGTTTCTTAAAATGCGTGAATAGAGGGTTGTTTTTTTTTTTAATAAAAAATCTCAACTTTATCAATTTTCATTTCCTGTTTTTTGTCTGTCTCCTCATAGGCTGAGCTGACATTCTGTGCTGGTGACATCATTGCTGTTTTTGGGGACATTGATGAAGATGGGTTTTACTATGTGAGTGTTAATTATTCATTAAAAAAAAAAGAAATCCCTGGATAATTGACTGATATGATTTGAAATACAATACTTTACGCTGCTGGGAGTAGCCATTAGAAACTGGTTACTATGGTTACCAAAAGGGATTTCATGTAAACACTGTATTTTAAATGCTTCCACACTCGTTTGATGGAAAAGTTCTCCACCCTGTGGAAGATAACGGATAGTTAACAACACTCTTCCTTTGTAAGTTGACTTTAACACTTTCAAGTGAAATGTTAATATTAGTAGAAATTGATATTTACAGTTATAGAGTTTGATTTTTTTTTTTAATAAGCACAATATCTATGTTTGCGGTGGTACGTTGTTTGAGCCTTCTAACTGTATCTACAAATGGTTGTAGACAATGAATGAATGGATGGATTCAGGTGTTTAAAAGATGATTAAGAACACCAAAAGTTTTCTCTGTTAGTGAAACACAGTGGTTCATATCTAATAATTCACTTTTTTTAGATAATCCTCTGACCTCCATGCTGACTTGTTTTCCTTTCTTACCATCCATGTTCCTAGGGTGAGCTCAATGGCCATCGCGGTCTGGTGCCCTCTAACTTCTTGGAAGAAGTGCCTGATGATGTGGAGGTCTACCTGACCGACACCCCGTCCCACTACCCCCAGGAAGAGCCTGCCAATCGGCCCCCTACCAACTCTGCTGCAAACGTGTCGGAGGGAAAACGGGTACATCACCATCGCCGCTCTCAGCGCTAGGCCCTGTGTTCATCCATTCTTCGTCCCCTCTCCTCTTGATTTCCGTCTCTTGCTTCCCCCACCTGCAGTCTGTGTGCTGTTCATTGTGTGTGTTTGTCCATGTGGTGACAGTGGTGACTCTATACAGACTAACAACTTTCCCACTCCCTTCACCCTTCGGATAGAGGGCATAATCCAGTGTTCATGCCTTTCTTAATCTCAGAGAAAGGAAGAAGCAAAGCCTGTGGACAGAGGGGGTATAGACTGTGGGAACCCTACGGGTTGCTCATGCATTTAGGACTGGTTGAGGAGGACATGTAAAAACAAAGGCTCAACTCATTCCTTACACAAAAAAATTGGTAACTGTTTGCACTAAAAGTCAAATTGTGGTTGTGTACAATTCTATTAAAAAGTGCTTTAGTAACACATTGCTACCCAGTTTAACTCAAATGATTTATTTAAAAAAGAGAAGTGCAAATAAAAAGAAAAGCATGCCTTTTTCAAACTTGATACATTTTCTAACTTTCTTGGCTCAGCTTGTGTATTTTCTCAGAGAGGCTTTGTTTCTCTTGCCCACACATCAGATCTATTTTTCAGCCATGTTAACGGTGGATATTCCATGTTTGCTCTGAGCTCAAGAGAACCGCAGCACTGAGACATCCATTCTGTATTGTTATGATGAAACAATAAAAGAGAAAAAAAAGATTGGATATTAAAACCATTCTTGTTTGCGCTCTGTGTTCATGTCTGTTGGTGTTGTTGTTGCTTTCAGTTGTCATAGTGATGTGGGTTTTCTCGATAGTGACAACGCTGCCGCATCTGATTTCTTTTTTTTGTTTTTCCTCACCCGCTTGGCAAAACAAAACAAACAAACAGAGGAAGATTGTTCATTTCACACCATAAATGGCTCTGTCTGCCCTTGTACAGTAAGTTGGCAACTTGAGATATCAGACTTGGAGCTCTAATGCAAACAGCTTGTTGGTGCAGCGAAGGCTTTATTTATCGCTGTATCCTACTGTGACTCAGATATGTCAAATTGACTTTTTACTTGGTTTGATTTTCATAGTTATTGCTTTTAATCTGCCAAAGGTTCTGTGAAAATGCAAACAAAATTCTGACAAAGAAATCTATAAAAATACTTTAAAAACACTTGAAAATAGCAGCTATTTGCATTAGAAAAGAAGCCTGGAATCTACAGTTGAGTCCCTGGGTGTTGTAATGTAAATAACTCTACTTCATGTCTCCTTATGGCCGACTGATGGTGGACTTCTTCGCTTCTGTAGTGTGCTGATGTTGCTTTTAACATTTTCTGGCTTCCTCCTGTGTCTCTTAATTATGTAATATTTATTTGGATGTTAAAACACCATTGATTGTAGTTTGAAAACAGTTAAAAGGTAAAAACACTCTTGACACATAAATTGTATTATATCACGTCTTCTGGTACCTCTCTGAAAGAGTACACCCTCTTTCAGTGCTTAACAAAATTTTAATCAACCTTTACATTTACCAGAATATAGAATCAACAATGTCAATCATTGTATTTATGTGAAATGATTAAGTCACTGTTAGCAACCTCCTAATATTTTTGAATGTATACATTCTGAATATATATCTTAGCAATACCAGAAACTAATATAGATAAACCAAAAACAGAAACAAAAGACCTTTTGAAAGATAAAAAGCAAACTTTGTTGAGCAATAAATTGTAAATCCCAACACTGATTCCAAACTAAAAACAGCCAAAAGGCATATCCCACCAGGTGCACATGAACAGGACATCATTACCCAACATATTCATGAGGTTTTCCTTGGTAAAACCTTGCACATTTTTCTGTTGGAATGGCAGCTAACCAAATGCTAGGAAATGTAAAAAAAAAAGACTGTAGCAGCAGTCTTGTAAGTTTTTTTTTTAAGGAATTTTAAAATCACCCATTCTACTGTATGGAAAATATACAAATGCATAAGATTCAAAACAACTGTGCGTGCAAGTTTACTTTGCGACCATATGGCTAGATGGTAAAAGATGATTAAAAAGGCCTAAGATGTCATCACCGGACATAACAGGCCCTTGCTACTGTTTACAGAGTTTACCTAGGCAACCAGACAGCCTATACAAGCTTTACATGGGTGATGTGAAGGAATGAAATCTATGCTCTTCAAGAGAGGCACAGTGACCAGATGAAAGGGTTCCAGGAAGAATTTAGACCAACACTGGTACTTATGGTTTACTTTGAAGGCAAGATAAGTTTAAACCGAAGAGAGAACGGAGAACGGTTAGCAGATATCCCCAAAAAAATTCAAACAAATGCCATACCAATGGTGAAAGTCAACGCTTAAAATGTTCTAGGTTGGCAATGGATTGTTAAGGTAGGACCTGATCAGCTGGCAATCATGGATTTCCCAATGTACTGTACTCAGGGAAAATAAGGGCATCTGTAAAAATGAAAGGACATAAAAACAAAGTTGAAGCTGAACTGGACTGCAAGATGACTGCCCAATTCCACAAAGAGCTGGATGAGAAATATGAATTGAAAAGCCCTGGGCAATAACAAAGCAGAGATCTTTATCCATTTGAAGATACTATGGAGCGACTTAAAAGATGTGAGATCTAAGCTAAAACATCTCACAGATGAAAGTAAGCAGTGGGTCTGACTGTTTTCAGGCTGTCAGGCAGTAGTAGGGTGCTACTAGGAGCATCTCTTTGAAATGATTTCATCCACACAGGGTATTACTAGCTATTAGTTTCTAGGATGTACTAACTTTTTCCCCAGTTAGAATACTAATTTTTACATATAGATTACATGTTTACCTGTAATGAAATCCCTTATATTTTAAACAACTGCCAATGTTTCTTTTTGAAGTTATTAAATATCCAATGGGATATTCGAATTATTAACATGACTGTTTTAAATCTGAAGCTGAAGTGGCAAAGCTGTGTGAAATATGCCGAGTAAACCCTTACATAAGACAAAATAGAAAAGGTGACCATCTCCATAAAAGCACCAGTTTCCAGATGTGAAATGACACAAAAAAGATGGACTGATCTTTGGATGGCTCTCAGAGGAGCAAATCCTATTGCTTTTTGGAATGGAACGGATCTTAAGATCATTTGAAACCTAAAAAAGGACGTTATAAAGTAAGACAGCTTGTTCACAATATAAAAAGGTTTAATGCAGTTTCCAATCTTTCCCCATCTGCATGTGCAACTCAACTTTAAAGAAAAACACCCTGAATATTTTTTCATACACAAGCTATAGCTGAAAAATTGTGGACATTGTGTTTTAAAGCAGAAAAAAGATGTCAACAAAAATGTCAGAAAGAATGTATTATATAAAAGTAACAATTACATTTCCATGTGAAGCTTGTCAATCTATATTTGAAGCATAACAATGGGGCAGGAGTAGAGTGTGTGACAAAGATCCCAAGCCATGGACGTTTCCATAATGTCTTCCCTCTCCCCTGACCGCATTTTTACTAGTAGCAAAAATACTATTATCCTTATATTCACACAGCTGACACTATTATCCTTCTCACTAGAAGAGCAGCAGTGTTAAGAGAAAGCACATCAGTATATCAAAACGTTTAACTTCCACACATCCTCGAGGAGATTCTAAACACATCTTAAAGTGCACTTCCTTCTCTGTTATTCTATTTTCAATTTTCTTTACTGTTTTATAGGTGGAAACCCCTCAATCATAATTCTAGAAGAAGGCAATCCTCTATGTTGACTAAAAAGAGAAATTAAAGTAAAACAAAAAGGTTGTTTCATTTGTAAAACGCTGCCCCCCTGCCTCCAAATCTCCCCATCACTTATCTCCTCAGGTCACTCCAGAAAACACAGAGACGGCCAACAACATCACTACACTTGTTCGGGCCCCGTCCCCGATTGTTCGCCCCCTCCTTCCAGGAACTATGAGACCGCTCAGTCCTCCAAGGGGTCACCATGTCCCGCTGGACCCCAGGGACGCCCAAGATCTGGCAAACAAGAAGAAGAAAGGAATACTCTCCAAGGGAAAGAAACTGCTAAAGAGACTCTCTCCTGTGAAACAACAATAATGATACAAATAGCCTAACCATACAACAAATACAGTACACCTGTGGGGCTCTGTACATAGCATCCATACAATCAGCTGTGATGTGACAGTGCATTACAGAGTGGGCATGTGATTTGCCTCCTTGACTGCGTGAGACTAACAAGTGATACAAATTTGTTGAGTAGTGGAAAAAAAAAAAATACCCCATACATTTTGTACAGTGGAGTGCCAAAATCAAGAGTGAAGTGACTTTCAGACACAAACACATATTACTGTGATGTATTTCAAATTAAGGGATGCTTTTTAAAATGAAAAACTAGGATTTTCATGACATGTATTTTTCCTCTTTTCTTTATTTCAAACCTTCGATGGCACTGACACCCTCAAGTTATGAAGCCATTTTTTTGTCAAAATGCATAACCCCCGAATGGTGCAATACTATAAAAAATAGGGAGGACTATGAAGAACCATTAACAGTGATTCAAATATCAATATGAGATTAAGGAAGGGATGTTTAAAGCCTTTTTTTTTGCAAAGGTCTTGCTGTCTTGCTCTGCAAACAGTCTAAAAATGACATCTATTTCAATTCTATCTGGAAAAACGCATTTAAAAAAAAAAACTAGCTTAAAACAGTTTATTTGATAATTTAATAAGTGGAATTTGTTAAATTGCATGTGCTGCCTTGGGCAATAACATACCTTTATGGTTAATTGCATATGATACCTTAAAGCACAGTGAAGCATTGTGGGATCATCATGACTGCATGTAGATTTATTATTGTGTCTTCAGGTAGCATCAAAGGGATCATTTACAATGATTTTGTTTTAATTTTCAAAAGCCTTGCTGTTGGAAAAAAAAAAAAACAACTTAAAAAATCCCCAAATTAAACTTAAAGAAATCTGAATTTGAATCAAATGCTTTTACAAATTTTTGATTGTTTCTACAAGTAAAAAAAAAATATATAGAAACAGATATTTATGTTATTTATTTTATTCAGTTTTTTCGACAGCAATGGAAAATACATTTGAGCTTGGCTGGAGTGAGTTAAAATTCAGGTTACGACTGAGATCTGTAAGCAATATATTAATATTGTAGTGAACTTTGCCCATTGTATTTGATAAAAAAATTTATGCATTTTGACCCATTTACAGAATGAATGTTGCCTCATTCATAACATCTTTAGGCAGAAAAACAACAGTAGAAATCACACCTGTAGTGATGAAAATGATGAGATGTGACAAAAAAAGATGCTGATATGAACATAAACAGTCATGAAGACTATAAGGGACAGAGGTAGAAAATGAAGGATACTGAAATCTCTGGCACAGATAGATTGCAGAGCAATGTAATTTCCACCCTATTTTTTTCTTTAAAGGGACATAAAATCAGGCTGAATGGAGGAAAATGTGTAAATGATAGGTTTAATTTAAATATAGAATTTGATCTTTAGAATATAGTAAAAGCCTGAATTTTACGTTACATCAACCAAAACAGAATATTTATTTGGCAAAATAGAGCAACATAAACGTATCATTATTTTGATGGATGACTCTTGAAAACCTATAACTTTGGTAACACACCATATTATAAAAACATTAAAAGTTTTCATGTGATGCCTTTATATATACAATGCATGAAATGCAAGCTATGGAGACCAGATGAGATCTATGAAGTAAGAAATGTTGAAATCAGAAACTGGTCAAATGGCACAGCATGGTGTATTAATAAAGGAAATTTACAGAAACAACAGCAGATCAGCATCAGGGCATTAGCCGTCTCAGTGGCCTTTTTAAATATAACATGACCATAACATTCCTCGTTTGATAACAAGACTGACTTACAAGAGGTTTTGGTTTCCCAACTGTCCTCCACCCTTTGTGCTTTCTCACTTCTAGGATAAATAAATTAGAGCAGTAACATTTTGTCGTCTTTCCTGTCAAACTGTCATGAAACGCCTAGTTGAAGAGAAAATTCTGTGTTTATCTTATTGCACAAAGTGGATGTTTTCTCTGACTGGATAAAAATAGTTTATGTGCCTGTAGACATGTGATGCATTTTGTGTTTAGCACTTTTATTTTTATCTTACTTTAGTAATATTCTGCTGCTCTCATTGAATGCACTGTGTTGTTTGTTGATATCACAGAGATATACAGTAAATGGGAGAAACTGAAACCACAGAAAAAAATGCTAAATTTACAAAATATCAAGGCATGTATTTCTCTTTGAAATTATCATGATGTTGTTTAAGATATATTGACTTACTTATTTTAAAATGTTGTTTTGCTTATTTTTGTTCAACTTGCACTTCAGGTACATGAAGTAAAGTCCATAGAAATTACATTTTAACAGCTTACAAATGTGGTACAAAATCACTTTTTACTATTATTTTTATGATCTCTGTTGAGTAAAATCTCGAATCAATGAAACCTTTATTTTGTTGCTCCAAAAAAGGCAAGTCAAGTTTTGTCAAATTTTACTCATTAGCTTCCAAATTTATTGGCGCCCTTGCAGACATGTACAGTAAAAAGGAAAAACAAATCCGTTTATTGAATTGACATAACTTCACCCTGAAAAATGTAATTTACAACATTGCAACAGTGAGGTCTTCAGAATGATTTTTTTTTACATCCTCAATGCATATTGAAAATATAATTTATGCATCATCCAAAATTATCTGTTGTAGTTTGAGCTGTTTTAAGCATCTTATTTATCCGTCTTATTGAATATATGGAGAATTTCAAGGTGTTTTTTCCCTAGAGTTGTTTCATGATTTAAAAAGACCAGTGTACATCTCCCTTTATAAATAGAGTTATAATTTTTTTTTTTTTCGTTCTTTTACAATTTTTAATAGTGGTTGAGAGAAAACAGCCTCAAAGTTGTGTCATATCTATACCTCAGATTTAAAAATTAACTCCTGATATATCTATTTAAAGATTTCAACACCTCTTTTGAAGTTAAAAAAGTTAAATATATTTTATACAATAAGCTTATTGTCACTTATTGTGGCTCTAGGGTAAAAACAGAGATTGGTTTTATACTTTTAATCTTAAAAATAGACAAAAAACGCAAGGGTGCCAAGAAATGTTGAGGTTGATGCACATTACATTTTTATACATCTTTAAACATTTTAGTTCACATTCCCTTCTAAAAATTTCAAATTCATCTCTACAACTATTTAACAAACTGACAGCACTGTAAAATTAAGATAGTATAGATTTTCCCCAATACTAAATTGACAAAGAGAAAAAGACAAAAAGGTTCTTAAAATTCTGAGTTTTTACTTGACTTTGTTGTATAGACGGTTTAACAAAAACAGAAATGAGTCCATTCACCTGCCTCCTATTTTGGATTTTCAAATACACTTCAGAATAAGCTTTTATTTTCATTCTACTTTTAAATTACAGAGATTGCTTGAAAAAATGCTCTGCATGCTGTATCCAGTTTTACAAAATAAAGATAAACGTTTCTTCTAACAAACTGAACTCCTAAGTATAAATCAGAGCTTTAATTAAAAGAAATATATGTTTTTTCCCCTTCATGTTTGTTTTGGATGTGCAGTCGCACTTGAAAGATGTCAGATATCATGTTTGTCACAGTTCTCCTCCTTATACTTTCTCAGTAATATTACAGGCATACAATGACAGAAGAAATGGTTTGGCTGACAGCAGATTTCTGTATCTTTTTTTTTTTTTTTTTTAGTTTTTTGTTCTAAAGCTGCTTTTTGTAGAGTTTAAAGTCCAATCTGCCAAAACTATATAAATAAGATGGTCATAAAAACCAAAACATTCACCTAAGAATGGGTGTAGTGTCTCAAAACGCTGTAGCTCTTTTGTACTTTGATCCATTTGTAGATGATTTCTAAATGTTTCTACTTGATTTTTTTTCAACAGCCTTTTATTTTTAAATTGCATTGAAATTTCCTCTGTATGTAAAAGACTGCAAGCATTCTCCATGGTGTCCTTTAAAATCACTTGTATCTGTCCACTGTATTTGCTTGCTTTGTGACAAAAGAGAAATCATTATAGATGGTATTTATGATAACTATGTGAGTGTACATGTGGGAAAAAATACATCTTTTATAACCAAATTAAATTTGATATTTTTCAAAAAAAATGTATTTAATGTTATTTTTTTTACCAATATATCATGTATTTTTTAGTCAATAGTCCTCATTTGAAGATGCTGGTATGCCCATAGTTTTCATCACTCTTGGTGATTTTTAAGCTGTTTTTTAACCAAAACTTTCACAAACAATCTCTTTTTTGGTAACATGTTGATATAGTGTTTAAAAGTAAAAAATCAAGAGAAAGGCATATTTGTTAGTAGAATTCACTAACAGTAACTTACTGCAGCTATCCATGAACAAATCCTGGTTTTAAAGCTGGTTTTATTTTTATTTCTAGATAATCACAACTCAAGTAGGACAGAAGAGACATAACGTCCTGTAGTTTAAACCTTGAGATCCAAAGGGCTCGTGTATGCTGATCTACTAGTAATGTCTTTAGTTCTTATTTACAAGTCTTGGAACTTTGTTCATTGTCGGCTCTGTGGTCGTTTTGCATGCTCCTAAAAAAATTTTAAAAGAAAAAGAACCAATATCATTTAGTAGGAGGGTTTAACCTAATCTGGTTATGAATCTAAACTAATAGCAATAATACTGAAAACTTAAGTAATCAAGTTTAATAGTACAACACTAACAGATAAAAAACTGCGTTTTGAGTTAATTTAATACAATAATGAGTTTGTCTGATTAGTGTAATTATGATTAGAGCAACTGTATACTTACAAGAAAAACTTAGTATTAATTTTGACGGCTGACCTGCAGTATAAGTGTTCCCATAAACACATCTTCTGTGATTTAGACTTGGGTGAGAATTAAATGTTCCTTTGATTAGTTTATAATGAACAAGGGCACTCACACTCTTCAACAGAGCAATTATTCACCATTTTCTCTGATGAAGAACTCGATTGGCTGTGTTAATAATTTAAATCAAGCTAATAAAGCAATATTAGTTTTTTTGTAAGCTCCATGTATGACCACTGTGCAAATAACAGTATGTGATCAGTTTTTGTTATGTGTTCTAAAATCTTTTTTTTCCTTTTATCACTGCAATAATTAACCAAATATTAAATAACTGTAATCATTTTATGTTTACTTGTCTTCACTAGTCTCTTTCTTCTGTAGCACCTCGTAGATCAGTGATTTTATTCTGTAATGAACACAAACTACTTTGAACATTAGAAAACACCTTGTATGTGTGGGTGTGAAAGGTGCTAATGCAGAGCATTTTTGTTAAGGTCATTTTAAGAAATCTGTATATTATTTGAAAGTTAATTATTTTCATTCTCTTAATATACTAAAAGATATGAAAAACATAATAATTTCAATTTCTATGACACAAAAGATCTTTTTAGGTCTTTATTTTTATGTTTTTATTATGTTGTTGTTTTTTTTCTTTTTTTTTGCTAACAGAAAATAACAACACAATATCTAAGATTACCTTATTAATTCAGAACAATAAAAATACACTTTTAATACCTAAATGTGGGCCTAATGGAGCCTAGGTGAAAATTCAAGCTGGAAGACGGAACACAGCTTATCCTCATCATCCACTCACCACGTCCCCGCCTCAACTCAGATGATCCCACTCTTTCTTTCAACCTCTTTCAATAGCTTCAGTTCATTTTCCGCCGGGTCCGTCGTGCAGGAGTGCTTGGCTGGCCGCCTGGCCCCCTCCTCTGTTCCCTTTGCTCGTCCTGGCTTCCCGCTGCACCTTTCCCGGTGTTGCACCAAATTCTGCGACCCATCATATTCTGCGACCACAGGGGGTTATAGGTACATCCCTCTGCGTGTACGTGTTGAATACAGTGAGAAGAAGACTATTTACGTAAACTATGTGAGCACCAAAACAGGAGATTGTAAATATTACGGAATATTATTTCGTTTGCACTGACAAAGGAAATGTGTTTTTTTTTTTTATGTGACCATTGAACAGTTGGACAGACTGTTGCATTGAATGCTTTTATTCTATCGTTTGAAATACATAAACCCACTATTATCCATCCTTCTATTAATTGGTAAACGATGAATAAATGTTTCCAAGCACTTTTTTGGGGAGGGGTTTAAACGATTTATAAGATTTTCTGACACACAGCTCAGCTCTCATTTGAAATAAAATAATCCCCAAATAGCCATTTTGACACAGCTAGGTTACAGAATATGATGGGTAGCCTATCACAATCTATGACCCATCATATTCTGTGACCTGTGTGAAAATGGCTATGTGAGGGTCACATATTGTAAAAGGTAAGTCCAGATTGTAGTTGGGGAGTGGCACAACTGTGAGAAATAGTTGTATGGAACTCTGACGTAATTATTGGACCTGTCCTACTGTCATGATGTTTTACACACAGGTTTTATTAAGAAGGTTTTGGCTGCTTTAGAGTCTGATTTGATTCAAATCATTAACACATCCCTCATGTCGGGTGTTTTACCCCGGACCTTAAAAACAGCAATATTAAACCATTGTTGAAGAAAAGAAACTTGGAAAAATTAGTCCTGCAGAATTACAGGCCCATATCCAATCTCCCCTTCATCAGCAAGATCCTTGAAAAAGTTGTGTTTCAACAGATAAATGCCTTCTCAACAATACCAAGCTGCTTTGATATCTTCCAGTCGTGTTTCCTCGCCAACCACAGTACAGATACTGCCTTGATTAAGGTGATCAATGACATTCGTATAAATTCAGGCTCTGGAATACTCAGTACTGGGACTATTGGACCTCAGTGCAGCGTTTGATACCATTGATCACTCGATTTTTTTAGAGCTTCTGGAAATCGTGGTTGGCCTTTCTGGTACCGCACTGGACTGGTTTGAATCCTACTTGAAGGACAGGGATTTCTATTTGTCAGCAAGGAACTTTTAATCAATGCCAGAAAAATCACATGC
>JAUZNJ010030648.1:0-14660 GCA_034780135.1 Jordanella pulchra
TGTGCTGAGGGCTCCAGCCCAGGAGACCCACGGCGCGCTCTGCTGGAGGAAGGTGGAAAACTCCAGATCCCAACAAGTTTAAATTTCAGATCATTTTTAGTCTCAAATTTCCCACTAAAAGTTTTAATGGATAACTTTGCCTAAACACTGCATAAAGGACACAGTACTTACAAATTAAATTGTATGTGTTCATCTCTATGATCTGACAAGTTGAAAATAATCATAATGAATATTAATAAAATGTAAAGACATTAGTCTGCGTGTAATTATTCTAATTTGTTTTACTGATGAATTTGAGATGTTTAAATAATATTATAATAAAGTGAATTTGAATGTGTGTCTATAAAAACAAAATCTACTGATTGTTCAATAGACAATCTGAGCTTCGACTAGGATTAATTTAGATTTTTGTGTGAAATCAGTTTCCTGTAAACTGAAAATAAAACTTTTCTTACACTAAAATACCATCATAACCCATAGTGTGTGTAAGAGTCACTTCTTACTTGATCCCATATAACCAAAAGATGAACCAATACATACAGACTTTTAGAAGCAAAAAAGACTAATTCTTGGCAGTAGTGCATTGTATTTATTTTTTTCCAGACTCGAAAGTCATGGAATCAGTCTTCTGCTTTGGTAATATCATACAAGAAAACCTGTGGGAACAGACAAAGATGAAAACTTGAAACAAATCAGACACTAATATCATTGTTTTTAAGTGTTTCATGCAAAAATGTTTTCACACCAAAAATTGCAATGAAAAACGTAACCAATCCTTAAGTTTTCAAGGTTCACTCTATTTCCACATTATGTTTGCAGAGTAGTCTTTTTTTTAAGTTGTTGATATATTCATAGTTTCTTCAGACTTTATGTTTGTTTCTGAAAGTCCAATAGACATACAATAAACAAAAAACATTTGTAAGTAATTAGTAAATGAAGCATGATCCTACAGACGGTAAACTGAAGAGAAAAATTAACACCGTCGAATTTCTCCTCTCTGTTTGATAATACACTCATTGTGTCTGCTATCTGTTTTTCTCTGTCCTTGTCAATCATATTTCCTCTCAAATCCTCTCCCAAATCCCAATAAGAACTTTAAATGAGACTAGATTCCTGGAGGATAAAGGTGGTGAGTCTGCATGGATGACAGCAAATGAGATCTGCATATGTAGTGGGGACCAAGAAGGATTTAAATATAAATTATGAATAGAGCAGAAATTCTGAGTGCTCTAAAAATTCCCCCTTACACTTCAATAATGGATACGGTTGAGTGCTCTGCAAGTCCATTTGGTCTCCCAGTTTAAACACTGGTGTTTGCAGGGATCACGCAGAATACTAAATACTCTTTGTTTTGTTTTTGTTTTATTTTTTGTTTTCTTTTTTTTTGCAATAAGTAATTTTTTTCATTTTAATAAATCTTTACAAAGAGGTGACTCTCTTCCAATGTCATGGATTTTGGTTTAACAAGACAAATATGCAGATAAGGAGATCTAGAAGCTCAGCGCCGCACCTACCTTTTTATATTGGAGAGTTATTTTTGGAAAAAAACACATTTCCTGCATTTGCTGTTTTTCCAGTGAGATGTTCTGTAATAGCAAGGCTTCTTCCTTCTGCACTGACACAATTCATAGCACTGTGATGTCTGACTGATGACCTGCAAGGCTTCTCAGGATAAAATTACTGCTGAAGGAAGAGTATGCTGTAGGGGAACCAGTATCAGATATCTTTAAAAATGTATGTACGGATATGGACAGATAGGTATCCAGCTAATCTCAGTCACTTGGGTCATAGTAGATAATATGCTCAGCACTTTATATTGTATGCTGCTGGTATATTTGTGATGTAAAAAAGGAGTTATTCTGTGCTATTATTGGTATAATCTAATGACAGACACTGATCATAATGTATTCCTCCTATAACCTTAGCTGAATATTAATAGTTAGACAACATTTTTTAACCCAAAGTTTAATAATAGGGTTTCAACTAATGGACAGAGTCTCATCAATAAACATTTGCTGAAAATTGAGTAATCTACAGTAGTTCAAAAATTTGGTTAAAAAGAAGGGAAAAAAAGTAAAACATTTTATATTTTCATCTATCAAAGCAATTGGTACTTGACTTGGTTTCTCCCAGTTGTGTTGCTTTCAGAGATTTTAGGATCATTGTATCTCTTTTTTCATTTTTTAATTAAAAAATGTTTTTTCTTCTTGCTCCTAAATAGATTATTTTCTGAATTCTTTGTTTTAGTATTATCAGATAATGCTGTGAAGAAAATTATTTAGTAAACAGATTGTTTTCATATTCTCAGATCTAAGGTCCTTTTTTTCTTTGTTCATTTTATCATTGGTACATTTGATAGCATAAATACATCCTTATATCATGTGTTTTGTTCAATGTTTGTTTTTTTATTTCTTTTCTTTGTAGACATCTTCACATTACTAGGCTTTGTTGCTATTTTGCATTTTTGGATTTTGTGGTACTTTTTTCTGCTATCTGTTTGTATAAAGTATCGTTTCTATCCTTTCTTCTCTGCTCTATCCTTGCATACTTTGTGAATGATTGAGATATTATAATCCAAATTATACTGTCTCAAAGAGGGGTAACCATGTCATTTCGTATCACTGACCTTTCATAAGAGCACATCTTTCTAAGTTCATAAAAATTAAAAAAGAAAAGTTTTCTTATAAAAATATAAAACTTCAGAAAATGTTTATCAAAGAAGGCACTGGTTGACTCTAGTAGGATTCTGTAAGTAATAATCCACACTGACTGAATGAGGACATACTATACCACAACATCCTTACTCTTCCACCCTTATGATGCACAAAGATGGACTTCTTTAACACCAAAATCTGACATTTCAGACACATGTAATTCCCTCTTCTCACTCTCTGTTTAGAATGCTAATTTGGTTGATGGCATGATTATGGGGGGAAAATTTGTAAATACACTATGCTCTACAATGTGCTCACGGTAATTTTGTTGAAAATTGAGTAATCTACAGTTTTGCTCAAAGCAGAACATTGCCAAATTAAATAGCCTCATCTTTGTCTGACGTACAAAGTTGCAAGACATTTCCATCAATATTTGTTGCTCTTAATTAACTCCTAGGGTCACAAATTAGGCAAGAGGGAATTAGATATCAGACCATATATAACATGTCTGCTTTAAAGTACCAACTTGGTACAAGAAATGATATTGAATTGGCTCACATTACAGGCGTAGTGCCAGAAATATCTTTATTTGCAGACAAACTTCAAATGCCCACTGTTTTTTTTTCAGCCTTTTTGAGTTTGAGTGGTCTGTGATAAACTGGCCTTAAGAAGAGAAGAAAGAAAGAATTCTCATTTCAGTTTGATTCAGGATTTGTGAGCTTATCGCTGTTGTGTGTGTTTTTCTTGGCATGTTGTCCATTTGGAACGAAGACGCTGTGATGCAATCAAAGCGCACAAATCTAAGAACCACTGAGTGGACATTGAAATCCACTTCATAGCCATCAATAAAATGTGTTACATTTGTAACACAGAAACGGGGGAGTAGCCCTCTATATACAGTGATCAATCATTGACCAAAGAGACTCTTTGTCTGTGACACCGAGATCCAAATAAAACTCAAAAAAATCCATCTGCCCCGTCGTTTGCCTAAATCAATAAGAAGCTGTGTTCTGAAGTGCCTGAAAAAAAACAGATGTTTTGTTTTTCAACGATGGTGATGTTCTCCTGGCAGCAACCTATCATAAGAGCTCTTATATAGAAATAAAATTTGGCCTTAAATGTGTCACTTAGAATGAAATTCAGGTGTTGTGGCACTTAGAGTCTTCACAAAGGCTTTAGAATTAACATTTTTTAAATAATTCAATTGTTAGTATGTAAACCTCTACAGTAAATGGATGTTTCTGAAAATGTACTCACAAATATATATAAATATTTAAGTTATATTTAATTTTTGTTTTATTTCTCCACAGTAGTCTTCTACTCACCTACTGAAAAGCAACACTACATATCTCAACTTTTCTCTGCATGCAATGGGATTAGAGTTACTCTACATTCAGGAGGTGGCTGAGAACTGTCAAAGCCAACTGTGCTCTAATTAGCTGATTTTTGTCAAATATTGAATATCACAGCAGACGGCAAAGAACATGGCATTTCTGAACTTGTGTGATGTGTTTATAAAAAAACAAAATGGAAATGGAGCATCAGACTAGTTTGGATAGAAAAAAAAGCAACAAAGGCAAAATGTCAGCAACAATTATCTGACACCATGTTTGACAAGGAGACAGGTAACCTGCTGTTCCAACGGCCTTTAGTCACTGCATGGCTTTTGTTCATCTATCCTCTCTGTTCAGATCACCAACCAATACACAGGACATATTAGAAAACCATGAAAGGAAGACAAATTGTGTGCTGGTTGAGCTGGTAGTGACATTTTGATTTTAAAAAGTAGCATAAGATAACCATTTTTAAATGCGTATTTGTTTGTTTGTTTGTTTTTTTGCCATAATGTAAAACAATCCTTGTATTTCAAGTTTAAAAGAAGATAACTAAATGCATCCTTAATTTGATTAAAATACATGTATGAGATAGTGCGGTAAAAGACAATTCTACTACATAATCAAGGGTTATTAGCAGTTTAATCTTATGTTAGTTAATATCCCTACCACTATTCTACATCCCTGTCAATATACAGTAAAAAATCTGTACTTGTCCATAGTAAACTGTATGTATATGACAGTATTTACATTAAGTTTAGGGGTTTTAATTATTTATTTAACATGCTGTTACAATATGATTAAAAATGAGAGGACTTTAACAGGCAAAGTTAGATTTAAGCTTAACATGATAAAATCTTTTGCTTACAGCTCCTTTATTATCTTGTTAAATGTAGCCGTTTGCCGTTTTTTATTATTGTCTTTTTTCACCTACAAACCTCCTTCACAATTCTCGACATATTTTTAATCACTTTTCTTTGATAGGGTTCATTAAATTGATTAGTTACGAATCAATTTGTTGTATCATGAAAATGATTATGTTGTTGAAACATCCACCTCATTCCTTGTTTTAACCATTTTTTCAAGTCTTTGATAAACTAGATAGCTGCATCTCTGTTTAAGCTGAAACCAGGTTTACAAGGAAAAAAAACAGATACTCTGGAGCTCAAATGAAAGGTGGCACTTACTATAAAAGTAAAAATATAGCTATTTGGTAACCGTAACAAGAACATATGAATTAGGGATTAAAATCATAGAACAGTGAACTGATGTCAAGCATGGTGGAAGTGACTTCATGTTCTGGTCCTGGTTCTATTGCTATCAAATACGTACTATAAACCAACTGAAGATGTGTTGTAATAGATAAGGCTTCCACAGTCCTTGAGGGCCAGTGTGATGCACCTTATAAAAATGTACCTGCTTCAGCATACCCGAGTCAAATAATAAGGCTATTAGCAGGACTTTGGAGAAATTGAAGGTAACTCAGAAATTTGAAAATTGAAAGTGTTTCAGCAGAGATACATCTAAAATGTGTAAGACAGTGGAACTCGAGGTTGGAAATGAGGAAACTTGTAATGGATAAATCCAGCTACCATTTTCTGTCTGGAATTTAATTTGATTACAGCTGATAAATTCATGTATAAGTGAAATTAACTTGACCAGCTCAGCCAAAAAAAGGTATGAGAAATGTTTCTGAGAAATGTAACCAAGTGTGAATATCTGTAAGAAAATCCATAGTAAATTCAACATCATAGATGCAATTCTTGTCACAGCACTGTATAGAAGATGTATTTTATACAATTGTTCTAGGAATACTTTTAATAAATTTAATTTATAAATGTAATAAATGTAAATAAATAATGATAATAAATAAATTTAATAAAATAACAGATATATTGAATTTCTAAATTAAATTACCCTTTGAGATAAATAGAGTATTTGAATTGAAATCCCTGAAAGACAAAATCATTACATAA
The DNA here is from genome assembly GCA_034780135.1 of Jordanella pulchra. Taxonomy (NCBI): domain Eukaryota; kingdom Metazoa; phylum Chordata; class Actinopteri; order Cyprinodontiformes; family Cyprinodontidae; genus Jordanella; species Jordanella pulchra. Next base: position 5,965 of record JAUZNJ010030648.1, read on the forward strand.
TGATGTTCATAATGATGCCCTGCGACAGACTGATGACCTGTCCAGGGTGTACAACACCTTACATCCATAGACTGCCGAAGATAGGCAATGTTCCCATTATGACCCTGACGGAATAAGCAGGACAAGATGGATGGAGGAACGACTCATAATGAGTACCTATAAGCCTTGGTGATTTTCTTTTCGTCATTCCAGGCAAATACTAATGTAATGTATTCCTGAGACACTGGAAACGATTTTTCCAGATACCAAACATCCCCTCTATCAGCCCTCTGGTATGGATGTGGGCTTGGTTGGGCAGACAGTTACTCCAGGTTTACTCACATCACACAAATCTGCAGTTTCATGATGGAAAGCTCAACATGCAAAAAATCTGAATGTGATGAGTAGTTGTAAGGAAATAGGTATAGGAGTTCCTCTGACTGAGTCACAATAAATCTTTATCTGAAGCAAATAAATGATTTCAACTACAATGTTCTTGCACCTACAAATACTATACAGTTATTGAAATCTGTATGATCAAATTCATTCACAGGTTAACCTTTGTCTCTGAACATCTTCTTTCCGGTCTCAGTAGTGGTTTTTCAGAATCATTGAAGGATTCAAGATAATCTATGCCATGAGAATCTATTTGCAAAAGGGAGGATTGGGTACCTGCCTAAAAGTTAACTGATTAATCAAACGTGCAACCATCTTCCCATTCACAAAAGCAAAAATCATGTCCTATTGCTTGGTTTTTAAAGAGAAATAGAGGGTATTCCAGCTAAAACCTGCAAAGCTATGTTTGTTTTGGTTCAGCTTTCCATTGCCATCTTTCCAAACCTTGGAATGAACAGACAAAAAACAGAGGTAAATTTCAACAAACAAAACTTCGAAGCGCAGAAAAGAACAAGGCAGGCTGGTTACCTCTAAGGCTCAGCTCTCAGGTACCAAAATGCTCCAGCAGGCTCCTCTAGTAATCCTTATAACGAAGCTTGATAGAATGCAGATGTGTGCGCCAGCAGGACCCACCAAGGCAACCGTACTGGGCGGCTCCTGCATGCTGGCATCTGGAGGAAATCTGAGAGAACTGCAAAACTCCCAGACCACAGCAGTTATAGTCAGTATTGTAGTCAGTGATTAAAAATAGTTTTCCTGACATAGATCTAATCATAGATCTAATCTTTAACTAGAAAAAGTTGCATTTCCTGCAAAAATGAAGTGTGAATGTTGTACTCTAAACTGTAAGCTGTAGGCTGAAAATGGCAGAAACAAGTAGAAGTTGAAAGTAGAGCCTGCTAAATAGTATAAAATAGAAGAAAACAAAAAAAGCTTAATTTCTTTAATGAAAAATTGCAGAAGCAAGCTGAAGCCAAAAGGAGAAACATGGCGGACATGTTATGAATTAGCTGCAAACAGAAAAGCTTAATGCCTGTCCAGAACAAGAGCAAAATCAAGCCAAAGTTGGTAATATAGTCTGAAATGTACTGTTTAGCCGGAAGCTAAAAAGAATTCAATTCAACAGGAAAACACTTGTTGCAACGTTATGAATAGCAGAGAAGCAATGTGGAACTGCTATCATGAGACAAGAGTGACTGATCATCAAGAGAGTCCGATGAAAACAGCCAGCAACTCAGTCTGACAGGTAGACAGATGGACACATAAGGTTGAAGAAACAAAGGAGTAATTAAGGATAGGAACTAAAATGTAAAAGAAAATTATATTGAATAAAGAATAAAGAGTGAAATTTTGTGTGGAAACGTGAATAATTGGCATAACTGTCAGAAATAAATACAAAAATGTCAGTTGTTGAAGTTTAAGCTTAAGAAGTTTGACAATTTAAAGCCAACAACCTTACATGCAAGTCAGAGCATGAGAAGCAGAGGAAGGGCAGGGAGAGAGGCTTACACAAAGACAGCTCAAACCACTTAACAGGCTGAAGTTGTATTAAAAGTTGCAGAAGTTCAAAGAATTTGTTAAAATATTGTCAAAAAGACTGAAAAAAATACAAGTGTTTAAAAAGCATATTGAAGGATATAATATGTGAGCAAAATTGTTGAAACGATGACCTAAGTGTTCTTTAAGCTGTTGATACACAAGACAAACAAAGTTGTCAGTATCAGGAAGGTCCAAATTCAAGCTGTGTAAAAAAAAGCTTTTGCATTTCACAAGACTGACATTTTTGCCCATTCTTTCTTGCACTTCCTTTCAGAGTGATGAGCTGTGTCGCTTATATGCTAAAAAACATTTCGCATTGTTACCAAACTTTTCATTTTGGATTCATCTAAGCAGAGGATCTTGTTCCACATGTTTGGTGTGTATCCCAGGTTGTGTGGTAACCTTTAAACACTTTTTAAGGATATTTTTAATAAATGGCTTTCTCCTTGCTACTCTTCCAGGAAGGCCAGATTTTTGCAGCATATGACTGATTGTTGTCCTACGGACAGAGTCTCCCACCTCAGCTATAGATCTCTGCAGTCATCCAGAGTGATCATGGGCCTCTTGGCTGCATCGCTGGTTAGTCTTCTCCTTGTTTGAGCTCCAGGTTTAGAGGGACAGCTGGATTTTTATAGATCTGCAGTCATCTGATACTCCTTCCATCTCAATATTGTTGCCTGCACAGTTCTCCTTAAGATGTTTAAAGCTTGTGAAATTTCTTTGCATCCATATCCAGCTTTAAACTTTCCACAACAGTATCTTGGACATGTTTGGTGTGTTCCTTGTTCTTCATGATGCTCTCTGTGATTTAAACAGACCTCTGAGATGATCACAGAGCAGGTGCATTTATAAAGAGACTTGATCACACATAGGTGGATCCTATTTATCATCATCATCATCAGTAATTTAGGTCAACACTGGATCATTCAAAGAGCTTCACTGCACTGAAAGAAAAGGGGCGCTAAAATGGGAGATGGAAAGACTTTTTTTCGAAACAGCTCTGACGTTACAAACATTTACCTTACACGACTGATCAGTGGTTTCTGATGTCGGCATCTTCCTAAATATGTGTAACTATGTGTGTAAAAATGGCTTGAAGCAATTGCTAGCTCACATTTTAATGCAAGAATAACTTGCCTGATAGCAATGGATTCATTAGTTATTAGGCTCCTCTCCTGTGGAACCAACTACCTGTTTTAATCCATGAGGGAGACACCCTGTCTACTTTTAAGGCTAGGCTTAAAACTTTCATTTTTTTTTTATAGTTAGAGTGTCTCAGGTTGTCCTAAGCTATCTCCATAGTTATGCAGCTATAGGTTTAGACTTCTGGAAGTTATAGAGACCACTTTTCATCATGCTGTATCTTTCATTTTATCCCTATTCTCCCATTCTGCAGTTTTCGTTTGTTCAACCCCTAACTTTACTCACTTTTTTTTTTTTTTCATCATAGTAGCTTCATCTGGTCTGTTCCTGATTGCTGTGGTTCCATCCAGGAGAGAAATGTCGGCTGGACTGCTATCATAAACACCTTGGTTCATAGTTATTGGAGCTTGACCTGTTTTTCAGTGTTGTCCTGTTTTTCTTGTGACTAAGTGGATGTACTCTCTTTCATCCTCTGACATGGGAGCTGGCTTGGAGCTCATCTGCCTTGCTTTGTCTTTCTTGGACAGGGCTGCCTGTGGAGCTGTCTGACAGTTGCCTTTTATATCTCTGCTTCTTTCTGTGTGTCTGCTTATGTCTCCTTGAACCAACAGTCAGCCTCTGTAGATGGCCGCTCACACTGAACCTGGTTCTGCTGGAGCACAGGTGTCAAAGTGGTTCCAGAAAGGGCCGTGTGGCTGCTGGTTTTCTTTCCACCCAAGCAGTAGCACACCTGACTCCAGTCATCTCATCAAGTAAGTCTGCTCTAAACCTGAAGACTTAATGGGATGAGTGGAGTCTGCTGTGGTCTGGTGGCTTGGGTGGAAAGAAGACTAGCAGCCACACGGCCCTTTCTGGAACCACTTTGACACCCCTGTGCTGGAGGTTTCCTCCCATTAAAAGGGAGTTTTTCCTCTCCACTGCATGCATGCTTGGTGTGAGGGATTGCTGTTGAATTAGTGAGTCAATGCAATCAGCTGGTTTTCTATCAGCTGGTTTTGATACAAATCTTTTAACTAATCTGACTGTGTGACTTAACTCAGCTATCTTTGTAAAGTGCATTGAGATGACATGTGTTATGAATTTTTCCGCTATATTAATAAACTGAATTGAATTGAATTAAAACTTTCCTCCGTAAGTTATCTGGGGTCAATTCTTCATTTGTGGCTTCTACTTCTTGTTTATTACATCCATGGTTGATGACACAATGTCAACGATGAAGTAAGACGATATTGAGCTTGGCAACAGTTGGGTGATTTGCTTTAAACCAAATAGAAACACCAAATATTCACATTTCCTTTTTTTTGAACTTCTAAAAGTTTGCTTAATTTCGTATTTTAGTTGGATGAAAACACAACTTCTGACTCCAGGGAAGCTGTATTCCAGGAAGAGATGTTTTTGAATTTCACTCCTTTAAGTTTAAGGTTATTCAACATCCTGCTGTCTGTTTTAAGCTGCCTGTGACCTGTTTGGGTTAAATTGCATTAAAATCCCCCCCAGCTGTTGAGTGTTAAATAGTTAGTAAAATCCTTTGTCTGGCCAGAACAGACAGGGCATTAAAAGGATTGCATCTGTTCTCCCTGGCAAGGCTTAATAAATGCTAGTTTGATGAAGAGCACCTATATTATACTTGTTGAAAAAGACTAAGACATTTTTTTTCAATGCGACCTTTTTTTCAGTCTAAAAGAATTATTTTTGACTGTTTTTATTCTACACCATTTTCTTCTTTAAACCTGCTATTTTTATTCTTCTGAGTTGGTGTTGAATTAGTCAAGGTCCCTTTTTTTGGAACAAAAATTCAATTGTCTTTCAGTTATCGTGTTTTTGTTTGTCATGACAGACTTTTCATCAAACTGATAAGTAAGATGTTGCTATCTTTGACTGTAAAATCTAAAGGTGACACATACAATCGTTTGCCTCATATCTGAAGCCTCATCATCTCTCATTTCACATTGGCATCTTTTGGGGTTTATCAGCAAAACCACACCTAAAACAAAGCAAAATACGTATCTTATAATGAAACGTTTTGACAACAGGAAGGACTGAAAAATGGAATTTTTTCTGTTCCTTAAACCACAGTAAATATGGCTATAAAAGTGAAATATACTGATATGATTTGATTTATTAGATAATGGAAAAATGATAGAAATTTGTTACCCTATGACACGATGCCCTGTTTGGAAGCGTGGCTTATTGTCTAAGGTTTCTAAAAACTTTAAAAGTCAATGAATGTTTAAATCTTCCAGGAAAAAATTCCCTGCAGGACACATTTGTTTCAGCTAAAGCACAGCTGGCAGTAATGCCAAAGTAAAATGACAGCAATGGGATATGATGCTAATTAGGACAGAGCAGTCAGGGGACTGTACAAGACGGTACCTATTTTAAAAGTAAGCTTTGATTGTTGTTCCAATGTGGATCTACAGGCATAAAAAATAACACCCTTCTAAATAATTTTTAATTTCTTGCCTTGTTTAATCTGACATGTAATTCAACCAAAATAATATTAAAGTGTTTTCCTTTGGGAGAAATTTTTTAAATATCTTTTATCATATTTAATTTGACTTCTTATCTTCTATCATTGACTATAGAGAACTTGATAAACCAAACAATAATGTTAAGTTACCTCATTCGAATTTTTAGTTTTCATGACATCTTCTGGTTCTGTCCTTTAACCATAAACAGTAGCCACACAAAACAGTTAAAAGCAGCAGATGAGCCTGGAGAACATTTTCTCCTGCACAATATCCATCACCACTAGCACCCCCAGGGGTGTGTTCTCCCTTCATGTCATTTCTCCCTGTACAGAAATGACTTCACCTTGGCTGACCTGTCTGTGAAACACCTAAGATTTGCAGATGACACTGCTGTCATTGATCTGATGCTGGTCTGCAGCAAGAATGTAAACAGCAACCAGTTGACCAGGTTAGTCCAAAGCCTTGTTGTGGAATGTATTATAGTCTAATGACACCAGACCTTAACTTTTCACTAAAGTATCAAAATGTGACGTTTATACAAATGCAATGCGTCACAGAAGAACAACATACTCATATTGAAACAGAATGTTGTCAACATTCCTGTTGTTATCCTGTTATTTTTCTTTCAGCAAAACACACATAAACCGATAAAGAAATAGCTTCAATTGAACAAAATTAAATGCATTTGAGAGAAAATCTGTGAGGTCACCTAATGAGTGCAGAAGGCAAGTGATGTCCTCCGAATACAACAGCTGCAGGGTGCATATATCACTTAATCAAAACATGGAACACATATGGACTTTTGTTGTAGAACGCTAAATATAAACATGCTTCAGCATAGTGTAAACCTGACAGACTGAGTCAAATAAATATGTACCAATGTACAAAATGGTATAATTTACAAAGAAAGCCAAAATATTGAGACTAAACCGAGTTAAAATGTATTAAACATGTTTAGAATAGGTTATATTCTAAAAGTACTTTATAGAGTAAGTCCTCATTATGCATTACATTCCTCCTTCCTGCATTTGTTCTTCTTTGTATGCCCACTTTATTTTTTCCCTCAATTTAAGGAAACAAAGGATTTTAAAAGCTGTTGTTTGAATGCATAAAACACAGTTGTCTCGTATGTACATAAGAGTAGCTGTAGCCTTTATTTTGAAAGTACATGTAGCCTGTTTTTTTTAAAGGCTACAGGGCAGCTGTGAAAGTACCTTTATAGATTAGTGAAAATTACCTTTTTAGAAAGTCGCTTTATAGATTATTTTATAGAATATGCTGATTATTTTCATGTACAGTATAGCTGCATAATAATACATATACATCATAAAATATGTATATTGCCCACCCTGAATGAACATTTGCAAAAAAGAAAAACTGTAATTAAGTTGAGATCAGTCATGAGGTAAAGATTAATCACGACGTAACTATGGACATTCATGTCAATAACAACAGTTAGATATTCTAATTGTTTGACAGGTCTTGCACATGACCTCAATGTGTTGAGTTACAGGTGATTTTTAAAATTTTTGTAGCTGTTCAATGACCAGGGTGGAGGGTTTAAATGCGTTGTGGGGTAGCAACACATTTACTCTTAGGGTGCCCCTAGTTAGCACTGTCCTTGCTCGTAATTTTCTATTGTTCGTATTTGGCCTGTATTCTCGTGGAACAACCACAGCATTGACAAAACATTGTTTTGCAAGGAAAAATGAAACAGACCACAAAACCGTCTCACTTAGGCACATACCCTGCAGATGACTCAAGTGTCGAAATTGTGAGCAATAATTGGTCACATTTTGCAGAAGAGCATTTTAATTAGTGAGCTTAGTCTTTTAATTAACATACATCCTGACATACTCGCTTAACCGTCTTCACCCATCCCCACAATTGATGTTTTTTGGTCACAATTTTTAACATATTGGGTTACGCTTTTTTCAGTAGTTAGTTAGACAGATGGCATACAGATGGAAGTATGAAGAAAGGCATCGGGTCAAGGTGAATATGGAATAGAAATATCCTTTATTGTCCCAGCAAGTGAAAATTAAATGAAAGTATATCAGATAAACATAGAGGTAATAAACTAAGAAACTTTATGGTATGCCAAGCAGGAAATTCATCCTTTTGATTTACGTGTGCTGGGGGAAGGGTGCATGTGTTTGAGGTCAGTGCCAAGATTGGAGTTAGAGACCCCTTTTCTAAATGTATGAAGAACAAAAAGAAACCTAAAACCTAATGCAAAAAGGAATAAACTAAAGTGGCAACAAGAGGAAAATGATTAAAACTAAATTCCAAATAAGATTGCAAAACATATTTATTCATGGTCAAGTTACATTATTGCCTCCATGAAAAACCAGTGCAAAACGCTTACCTGTATGTTTAAGAGATAGCCACCACAAGCCGGATTCAAACCTGGGTCGCCCACGTGGAGGACTAAGGCCTCCGTACATGGGTCGTGTGCGCTAACCACTGCGCCACCTGCATGTTCAGAGGTTTTAATTTCTAATAGAAAACGTGCTTGAAAGAAGAAGAACTTTCCTCCACAATTACTAAGACCAAATTGTGAAAATCTGTCAAATTAAAATATATGTTATATTTTACCAACAAATCTAATCAGAATCTTGACAATTCTGAAACAAATGTAACTAAGGATGCTTGATAATTTATATCTTACTTTTGAAATTAATCAGAATGTTAAAAACTAATTATTAGAGACCCATGATTTTACCTAAGAGGTATCATTTATGACACAATAGCCCACTCTTGAAATTGTTAAAGACAGAAGAAAATGCCATTTCAGTAAGACAGATCAACCAGCTCTTTATAAGCCAGGAAATTATCAAGCAATAATATAAAAAAATAAACCAATGAAACAGAGGAGAAAACAAAGGTCGACCTAGATCTGAGCTCATTTTTGTCAACATGCACAGTAAGAAAAGATGGTCAGGAAGGTAAACACATATCTTCAGTCTCTATAGCAGCCATTAAAACAGCCAACCATTGTTTAGGGGCACCAAGAAAAAAAAAAGTCTTCAGCTACCATCTCAGTCGTTTATGGACTTAAAGCTACTTTAAATATATTTTGCTACATATATATTATACAGTGGGGAAAATAAGTATTTAGTCAGTCACCAATTGTGCAAGTTCTCCCACTTAAAAAGATGAGAGAGG
>JAUZNJ010030649.1:0-14660 GCA_034780135.1 Jordanella pulchra
ACATATTTGACCTTTTGCACGGAGCTGCAATGGAAATTTCGTTGAATTCTGTTCAATGACAATAAATGCTATCTAATCCAAAGGATTCTTCACCAGGAGCTCAGGTTTTGCCAGATCCAAGAAGCTCTGTGATGATAGCTGTTAAGAGCTTCTCAACATTACATTTCTCAAATTCAAAAAAAAAAAAAAAAAAATGAAATAAAATAAAAAAGGCAAAATGAAGGTGAATATCAGTCAAACTCTTTAGCTTTAGTGCAGAATAAGGAAGCACAGGAGCCTCACTGAGGTTGCTGCTTTCCTTCAGAAAGGAAAGTTAGACATTTGCTAATACATTAGCGGAGAAGGAATTAAATTTGTAGTTATTACCCTCAACATAATTTAATCTATGGGTGTTTAAAAAAAGGAGCAGCTCTATGTTCAGAGTTAATAATTTACTTTAAAATAAATATATAATATATAACAATACATAAATATATAACAGTTATTTTCTTGTCTGATGTTTTAGTTGCACTTATTTTAAAACACTGGAAATAATCCCACTATAAGACACATGTCTAAGCTGTCTGTCCATGGGCATTTGCAAAGTCCAGTTTGCTTTTCTATGATACTTTGGAAGTAATGGCTTCTCTTTTTTCTGAGGAAGAGGTAACATCCAGAAATTTTTTCCTGATATTTTACTGATGCGACATGAGGAAGGCTGATGTGCTTAATTTAAACTCAGATAAAAAAATCACTTAATTAGAGGCTTAGAAAGGTACAAAATCATAGATTTTTACAAATTGTTTACAACTTATAGTAATTTTAGATCATGCCAACTAAAAATTTGTTTCTCAGAAATATTTTCTGAAGGATTCAAGCCAATATTCTCCCTTTAAGCAGGTAAAAAATATTTCTCAGCTTAGACTTTTTATAGGGTTCAGACTCAGACTTCTTATAGGGTTTTTAATCTTTGTTCAACGGCACCTTCACAAACAAATGATTGAATATTTCAATCACATGATACATTGTAATTTTTTTTTTTACATGGTAACACCATGCTGGAGTCTCATAAAGATTTTCAAGCAACTGCAGTAGTTGAACGGAAATGCAAACACAGCGCTTTCAGGATATATAAATCCTGACTGGAACCTTCCCTAACAGATAGCAAAAGCATTAGAGATGAATCTACATTCTTCATCACAAAACAAACAGATGAAAGAGAAAAGCTGTCCATCAGGGTGGCAAAAAGATATAAAAACTACAATTTGAAAAAAAATGGATCCATCAATGAAACAATGGAGAATATTTAGAAAGTATAACTGACCTAATATGAGTTCTTAAGGCTAAAAGTAAGAAAAACTCCATTTAGATGAATGTTCTGTTTGTTTAGCCTCCAGTCAATGTCAGAGCCAAGTCTGAAGTGTTTAACTAACAACTGTCTGTATCCATCACAGAAAACCAAACAACAACAAACACGAGCTTAGCAAAGATGGATTTCCACAAACATTGGTGAAGAACAGATGTACTACAAATAAAAAACATTATTTTTATTCACTTCTATGGTAAAGGCCCCTCCATATTTACCCGGTTGTAAAAGGTAAGTATTGGAAACAATCAAATAAGAATCAACAATCAGAAATTAGGAATAATAAAAGTTAAGTTAGGGCAGCAACACACAAAAATATGTCAGAAAAAACTTCCTTGGAAGTTAAAAGAGCTTTAGATTGTCTTCCTAAGTCAATATACAAGTAAAAATATGCAGAATATGTCAATGTTTCAGTAATTTGTTTTCTGAAGTATAGAAAGTTCAATACATTGCACCACAGTTGGATCAATACAAATCCTCCCCCTTGTAGACTTCAAAAGGCTATCAAGGCTTTTCAACCATCAATCTGAACAAATGACCTCCTTTGAAAATCCCCATGACTTCTTCACAACACCTCCTCTGCCTTACCGCTCTTTACTGCTATATAGTGATATTAAGGTTGAGGAGAAAAGAGATCCCACAATCCTCCACCACTGACAAAACCACTGATTATCTGTCCTGTGGATTTCACAATGGCTTACTTTGGGCAAGACTCGAGCAGTCAATAAACACATCAATTGGAAATGGGCCCCACTGCATAGAAGCAGAGGGCCTGCAAAGAGAGGACACAAATCAGAACATACAGAATCCCTTTCATTGCCTACAGCACATTAAAACCTTAATAAAAAACAAGTAAAATGCTGTTTTCTTCCCCACTGGATAAATCTCTATCATGTCAAATTGCTTCATATTAAAATAGTTTGAAAATAATTAAAATCACATGAAGAAAATGCTTACTTAGTTATACCAGTGATCATAAAAGAGCCTGACCTCATATTAATGTTTGTGTGATAAACAGACTTAAAAATGTGTTAGAAAAGTCCCCCCCCTGGTGGTAGACTGGAGCAGCTTACATGCCTTAAAAGCTGAGGAGCTCACAGGTAATGTGATCAGAGGAATGAAGAGACTGGTGGAACTGGGGATTAATAACAAATGTGTCCGTACAGATTGCTAAATCTCATTGTTCATTTATCATTCAAACTGCATCACAGGAGCCAAATCTCAACATGTTAGTTGTTCAAAAATAAATCATCTGTTATTAGGAAAAACATATGATAACCAAAATTTACAAATGTCAACCTCACCAAGTAGCTATCCACTGATGCCTCTTCTTGTTTAAGGAGCAAAATGTAAATGCAAGCGCCCAGCTGGGTGATACTGCTGATAGTAGAAAAAAAGCTTCACAATACTCATGTATAATTCTGTTGTTAACAGAGATCCACCGATCAGGGCCATCTTGATGGCTTCTAATTCCAAGCTTTGATCATTGACAAGTCAGTTCTAATATTAACCAGTTATTATTTTTATTTTTTACTAAGGAATGAAATGAAAACAAGTAAAACATTCAACAGATTCTTTGATAAAGGTGGTAGTTTTGAAGAGAACTATTTCAATTATCCTTATTTATGCACCAAAATATTTGGCCCAACCTTTAGTTTGTAGGTAACAAAAGCATACAAGCGCTTGATGTTGGTTTAGTGTATTTATGGACCACAAATGGTCAGAGAATGTGTATTTTTTTGGGCATACAATGCATAGAAAAAAAGAAAAGACATATGAACTAGAGAATTAAGGGAAAACTAGAAAACATTAGTCTCTGCTGCAAGACCATCTGTGATGCATACACAATTTTATCTCTCTGCAGAAAGAGCCCTAGCTTTGATGTGAAGCAAAAAACTTTTTTCCTGCAAGGTAACAGTGCTAACAGCTGCCACATCATGCAGGTCACAAGCTGATCCAGCAAATCTTGCGTTCCTGAACAACACGGAAGAGTTTATGCAAGAATAAATGCATACATTTATTCACAGCACAGGAAGTATGAGAAGAAAATTAGGCGTTAAGAATTCTACTGTTATATTTACAAACTCAAACATTTACTGTTTATATTATAAGATCCTTAAGATTACATCAGATTGGATAACTAACTGTTAGAAGTGTTTTTGAAGCTGTGTTTAGTGTCATTATCTTGTTGAAAACAGCAGTTACTTGAACCATTTTCTTATAAAACTGATCTGGTTTTGTATGATAGGATACTATATGGTAACAGATAATCTATTCAGCTTTATAAATTATATTGATTGAGAAAAAGGTGGTAATTATCATTATTGACAACACAAAGATAATAAAAATAAATAAATAAAACCTCTCTAAAATGTGTGCAATCAGAGCGCTGGGTCTAACATTCGTCAGTTTCATATGCATGTCATAGTCCAAGTGTAGATATGTTTATTTTGTTTTGAGTAGCTTTAAAGTTGAGAAGTCAGAATCACACAAGAATATTTCTGCGTGACATAGAAGGTATGTTTCTTTCTAACATAGTTGAAAAAAAGAGTCTTGAAATTCTACTTTACATTCCCTGGGTTTGTCAGCATGCTAAATTACCACAGTCTTTCAGTATTTAGTATTTCATTTGTCAAAAATTATGCTGTAATTAGGCTGTTCAGCTGACTTTCATCAGTGTAACAGCTGCGGAGTGATATTTTATTTTTTTAACACATTATTTTGCTTGATTGCACATATACATGATAAACTTGTCGGTTGGAGGTCATCAAATCAGCGCTGATCGTGTTATTTTTACAGTTACATTAGGATAGGTTCAGCATTTTCCCGCCCGTCCACCCTGCTTCATACTCTGTCGCTAACTCACACTTGTGCCGAGGCAAAGAGGTGAACTCACATGCTCCCACCAGCAGACAGAGAGTGCAACCTTTGAACTGTAGGCAAGGGTGGAGTGGCCATAGGGAGTTTCTGCAGGATTCCCAAATAGTTTGTTTGTTAATCTGAACAGCTTTGGCTACAGAAGCTGTCTTCTGATTGTTAGACTCCCAGGTAACTGAAAATGTTCTTTGGTCAACATGTCGTTTATTATATTGGTTGTTCTCCAGGTACTCAGAATGGTAGCTCGCTGTTTTTTTCCATGTTTTGGCTTTCTTATCATTCGAGAAGCGATTGGAGCAGAGCTGTTTATCATGTCAGTAGTTTTTCTTCTCTAAAATTAACTTTTTGATCAAAACATACTGGGATGTTTTTTATTGAACAATATCTGAAACATCCAATTTTATTCATTTCTTTTAAAAGAAATACACTATAACCAACCATGTAAACCATTTTCTGCCTGCTTACTGAATTCATGGCCATCCAATTATACAACAGTAATTTGCATATTATGACTTTTGGTTCTGACAATTTATAACTCTTTACGCAATCAGCAAGAAAAATGTTTACCTTGTAAAGACTTAATTTGTATAAGAAAAAATATGAGGGATGTGGTTTAGATGTTGGTTCGTTCATAATTTGAACAGATTTGCATACGTTTGACGAATCATGACACAGAGACAGGATTATAACTGAATTAGCATTAACACTTTAATATGATTTATCATTCAAATTTTAATGGATTATATTGTCCCATTGTAAGGCGAGAGTATAAAAAATAATGTAGCAGTCATGAAAACAAACCCATGTGTCTGCAGAATATATCATTCTGACTGATCTAAAATATACTCATTACACACTACTGGACCTTGTTAACTTACAACTCAGAGTAAAAATCTGAAGAAATGTTCTTGTCTGAATCTGGCTCCCTTTATACAACATCGCTGTTCACAAACATTCTTGAATGCACCCACAGGAACAAAATGTTCTGGAAATGCATCTTTTTTTTTGCTGCACCCTAGTCTTTTCAGCACTGTCGCTTCTGACGTTGCCGTTGGCAAAGGCAGGGGCTTATTATGAGCCATTTCAAACTACGGACGCATCAGTAAGCACCTCTCCCCCGAGGAAAGTTTAACTCGGTGGGATGCTCTGCAGCCATAGTAGGTTTTGACCATCTTTACACATGGCTGATACAGCTCCAGCTGCAGACTCAGCTCCTGAAAGCTGAGAGCCAGATGACAGATGTCCTGCAACTGAAGTTCTCATTTAGAAATGAAAGCTTTTCAAGTTGCACTGAGGCTGATAGAAGTTTATGCAAAGCACTTTTTGACTGATGTGCCATCCCTTTCCATCTATCCCTGATAAAATTAACGGATTCCTATTGATTACATTATACTCTCATTCAGTCCGTTTGTTCAGAGGATTATTGATGGAGCCAGGAAAAGGAATAAGGCGTTAAGGTCCTACAAAGTCACAAAAACAAGAATGGATTGAGCTTTGCTTTATAGGGTATTGGCATAAAGGCTCAGCTCTTACAACAGTAGCTATGTCAACTACGTGACAGAAGATTGTTTTGGTTTTTTTTTTTGCAATAAAAAGGAAATTCTGATATAAAGCTGAGCTTCTGTTCAATCTAACAACTGCCTCACATCCTGCTCTGTAGCATTATGCTCAGCTTCCTCCGGTTCCATGTGAGCTGTCAGCATCCTCAATGCCAGACTATGTACTGCACAACCTTGGATGGTGTTGTTGTCTTATGCAATGGGACCATGCATCCTATTGTTGCTGTCTGCACTGGAGGCATATTCGGAGTAGGGCTGCCAGTCGTGTACTCCCTCAGTCTGCAAACCAAGCACACTCTCTTGTCGAAAGGCTCAGGCTTACAGTATAGCAAAGAAATGTGCTGTCACTGCCTTACAGCTTCTGTGACGCACTCTGTTTTTCATCATCACTGGCGTCACTTAAACAGGAGCACTGCATCAACTATGACTCTGCCAGGGATGGGAGAAAAGGGCATTCCTCCTGGAAACGTTTCATGGCACAGCTGCCCTCTGAGGATGCATGACATTATACCATATGAAGGGTAAAAGCCCATCGATGTTCATCTGTGGATCATAAAATAGAGCCTCTGCAAGGTGCTGATAATAGAATGCTGCTGTAGATAAAAATCAACTATGATCAGAAGACTATTTAAGGAAATCATGGTTCTTTTTCAGACCAGTTTACAGGGCAGCTGGTTAATAAGACCTGCTGGGTTAACCGTCAACAGATCACATTTATGTATTGGTTATAATTAGAAGTAAGAGAGAAAATATTCACCCGAAATGCCGAATTAGGAACAAAGTTCCTCTGCTTCATATTTTTGTCAAAGTTTAGGCTTCTTTCTTTTAAGACAGTTTTTTTTTCCCCACTCCAGGTCCCTGGGCCCACTGTGCTGCTTGTTTTTGCCATTTCCCTGAACCAGCTTAACATACTTCAATAAATTGGTCTCTAAAGAACTTGATGACATACTAAGGATGTAATGCAATGATATGAATCAGGTGTGCTGGAGCGGAGACATCTTAAAAGTAAAAGACTGTGGACCCTAAGGGCCCGGGATGGAAATCCCTGTGTTAAGGAACACTGGATTAAATTATGTTTGCATATCTTTGGAAATTTCAAAGTTCGGCTTAAAAAAAAAAACTACATTCTCTTGAGAAACTGAGAAAAAATTGTTTTTGCAATGCTAGCTGTACCAGCCACACTAACGTACAAGATGAGGGAATGAACATAACTGTGGTAAAACAATGTCATACGACGATGTTGAAAATAAGAAACGTTTAACTTTTTGTACCGTAATCCTGCACCACACATCATCAGCAACTGATGTTCTGATGAGTTTAGAGCCTTGAAACAGATAAATACAATGTCATGTTCCGTACTCTTACAGTAAACACACATATAGACCCCAGCAGGAAGTTGCTGCATTCCCTGAATATCAACCCTGCACAATTTAAATAAATATACAGTCTCTCAGGGAAACTAAGTCTCATCAACTTCTGTCTTTATAACTAATGGGGGAAGGGGGAAGTGACGTATGCCAGCTTAAATAGGAAGGCAACCAGACTTTGGCTATGTCTTCAAAGCTTCAAAACTCAGCAAATCCTGTTACCTCCTAATTTTTTTTTAATATATATATTTTTAGGCTCTAGTGGCCTTTATTTTTTGCATTAATTTTGAAAGTAGGCTGACAGGAAAGAGGGGTAGAGAGAGGGGAAGACATGCGGCAAAGGGGGACGGGCCGGGATTCGAACATCGAGGACCAAAGCCTCTGTACATGGTCACGCGCCTTACCTCTACACCAACGCTATGCCCGATTGCCTCTTAATATAAGCCTATTTTTGGATATTTAAATGATTCTTGTCCTTTTTTTATATGCATTTCAAAAATACATCAGAAATCCCACTCAAAATTCTTATTGGTGCATGTATAGTAAAAATGAGATGTTTATATGACTGTAAACACCTAAGTTGCTCCTTCTGTGAGCAGGTTGTTCAAAACTGAAAACTTGCATCGAGCTGCTTTGTGCAGCAGTCCAAGACAATCTTCATCTTTTATCTGTCTAAGTAGTGATGACTTATGTTTAAATGCTCAAGAAAGATCTCTGCCTCCAGCTCTGCAATGTAGCAGGATCACCTTTTGGAATCCAGAGGCATATTGAGACCCCACATATGTGACTTTAAAATGTAATTTTCAAGAGCTTATGCACACATTTAGCTTCAATTATTGGCAAGACACGGCCTGTTGTAGTACCCATCCATCACAAATCTCCTTTGTCCTTCACCTAACAATGTTACACCAATTAGTCAATTAGAATGAGACTTTGTGAGGTTTGTCCCTTGCTCCAAATCAGCAAGAATGGACGTTGCACAGAATATTGGGCGAAAAACAAAATAACAGACAAGCATGTCTGATTTAAGCACACAGTAAAATCTCATAGTGTCAAATTGAAGATATTTTCAATAACAAAACCATTCATCGATGCGTCGAAAAAGAATGCATGATTAAAGACACTAAAAGAGCAGCGGCAGCAGTTTTCCCACGAAGGTGGAGGCTTGTGAAGGTCTGACATTCATTAAGATGACTGATCCTCACATACCATGGGTTGACAGCACGATTCAACACTACCCTTCAGCTCGTACATACATGTAAAAAACATATGCACACATGTTTATAGGGGTTCTATAAGACAAAGGAATGCTTGATATAACAAGATATTTCAATGAAGCTCTGCGGTGAAATGAGGGTGAAAATCCTTATTCAGCTGATTGTAGCGTGTGTGTAAGGCAACCAAAGAAGGTATGAAGAATTGTTACACAACAGCCCACCAGTAATAAAAATCATCTTGGCAATAAAAACACATATAATAACATTTTGTCAACCTTCCATACTGGCTGATTTCTTAGATGGTTTACTTGGGGAGAATTGTAAGCTTTGCACACGCAGATCCCAAAATAAAAAGAGAGACCCCAGCCCGCTATTTAAAAACACACAAGGAGACCTACGAGCTTTGCCACACATTTACACACAGATACACACATCGACTGAGCCAATCACACGCAAGACGGCCATTACTCCCCCCCAAAAATAAAGCAAAGGCTGAAAGGGACACGAGTGCCCAGTACGAGCTGTCACAGCATCATGCAGAAATGAGTCATCCCCCCCCCAACACACACACACTCCCCAAGGCTCTAAAAGCATCCCTCACATGACTCCGCTGTGATCACAGCTACGATGGCAGCTTCGCAAACACAAAACAACCCTGAGGTGCTATCAGGTTACATGAACACACATGGCATTCATGCATCATGCTGCTTTTGGAGATGCCATTCACACAAAAGCGTGCTGCACCATCCCACCCCTCCCCACACCACAGACATTGTTTACAAAGAACACAGGAAGCGAAGAGGAGAGGACATAGCAAGGTCTAAGAGCCGTAGGTGACTCAGCATGGGCTGTGGAGTGGATAAACACAGTGTTTTCCTCTGCCACCCACTTCACTGTTCTCTGCCTATGAATGGGAGCCGCACTAGAGCTGCCCTGGCAGGCGAGCCCCTCTGTCTGCCTGTCCAGCCGTGTTTACAACAATCAGGATTTACTCACATGTCATAGAGCCGGTAGCCCATGGCAGAGCCCGGTCTGCTCTGGTGGGACCCAGGGTCTCGTGTTCTTCGGGGGTCTGTGCTGCTCACCACAGCGCGCCATACGCTTGGCTTGTCCATCCTGGCTTCTGGTGAACGGGACGCAATGGTGTGCGCACAGAGGCTCACTCGCACTCACTCTCCTTCCCAGTCACAAACATGGGCTGCCACAGAGCAGTGGGTGCGTGATGTAATGAGGAGCATCCAAGAGGCTGGCAGCCGGTGGGGAGGTGCGGAGGGCCAGTAAGAAAGGAGGAGGTGTAGGGTGTGGATATAGAGCCCAGGGGCTACAGGAGGTGTCTGGTTTGCAGCCTGTGTTCTACATCATAAAGGATGATTGGTAATTCTTCACAAGCAGGACTGCCAGCAGTGAATGCTTCACATAAATAATTAAAAATAAGATACAATGGGGATCTGCTGGGAGGTTCACTGGGATTATTGTACATCTCAAAGATACAGGGAAGCATCTGCGGAGATGTCTCTCCACCCTCTCATCTATTCTCAATAGTACGGTCCTCAGATGGGGCCATTCGATTGGCTGCATGGTCTCCATAGAAACAAGAGGATGTGTCAGAGGTAGGGCTCATTATCATGCCTCCTATTCCCCCTCCCTCCAATTTTTTTGTTTTCTCTTCCCTCTTTTGCCTCTTTTTCTATTTCTTTTCTCTCTTCACACTCCTCTCTGCCACCCCACATCATCTCTCTCTTTTGTCTGCAGCGTACATAGAAAATACACTTTTATTATGAGACACGAAAGTTATGATATTTGCTGTATGCTTATTTTATTTACTACATTTGAAAAAAATATGTTTTAAATAAGGTAGATGCACTAAGGAATCATCTAGAGACCAGTGTGATGAGCTCTGGTCAGGAATTATCAACAATAATACTGGATACATGGAGTGGGAGCTGTTGGTGAGAAAAGTCTAATTTTAGAAATAACAAAACACAAAGTGAGCTATTTTCAGTATCATCTTGGTGCTGAAAAAAAAGTCCACAGACGTACAAAAGCTTTTGTAAACTAAACTCGGCTCAAAAAGTAAGGAATGTTGTGTTTGATCAATTTTCTCTTTAAACTCATTCTTTTAGGTGATAAACCTCATACTGTCAGAAAGTCTGTTTATATACTTTTAAATTGAGCCACACTGGTAAGGAAATGTACTTGTATCTTTTAGAGCAGAGTGGTGTAAGTACATTGGACCCATGACTAACTTTCCATATCCTCTCTACATGACCATTTTCTGCAACTGACAGCTTTTCAGGAACATTTACTGGACTGAATAATCCAGCTTTGCAGAAATTAAGACAAAAATAGCAATGAAAGAATTTCCTTAAATAAAAAAATAAAACAGGGTGTCTTAGTAGTACACGGAGGAGAACTTTACAGTCTGGTAGGTACTCCATCAGTAAGCAAAATCTATTTTACTTAAATATTAAGTAGGAAACAAGTGAATTAAATAATTCAACTCAGATGTGAAAAAATATGTGAATCCTATGAATTAGGCTGTATCCAAGTTACCCAGAGCTGGTGTGCAAGCAAATTTAAAAATTGTACTAAATTGTGCTATACAAAGAAATGTACTTTGGCTTAAGAAGTTCTACATAGAACCTCCTAGAGGAGAAAATGCAATGTGTTCATTCCACAAGGTATGTCCACTGCCCCAGCTCCTGAAAAAAGTATTTGTTTTTCTCTAGTTATAGTCAGAGATGAGAACTAAGAAAGAATCAGTTTAACAGTGCAAAAACAAATTCCAGCATCAATAAGCAATGTAGCTAATTTAAAAGAACCTTCCATGAGAAATCCTTATCAACTAAAATTACATCTGGAGGAAAGAATGCTACAACATCGGTCATGGCCACCGGACTCAATATCTTTGATCGATAATTTAGTTTAAAAACTGTGCAAAAAACGGTCTTTTACAAATCAAGAGCTTCAAAATAGGTTTATAAGCTCTTTGTGATGTCAACTTATCTTAGCTTTATAATGCCAGCCATGCCAGACTTGCACAGAGATTGCATCATGACCAGGCGATACAAAACCAGAGGGAATGTCTAAAATATCAAATTCTGTTAAGGCCCCCAAAGTGGACATTTCATTTTTTTCTCTTTTTTTATTACAAACTAAACATTCAAAATTAATCAAAACCTTTTTTTTATTATTATTTAGCCATCTTACTACAAAAATTGTGTTGTGGCTCTGTTGCAGTAATTAACACCGATGATACTGCTGAGTTGTTCAAGCTCTCACTGGGTAACAGCACCCGAAGACGGATGGTTGTCAAGGAGGTAAAGGTGTGAAAGAAAAGCAGAGCCATGAACACGACACTCACTAGCATACATTTGTCTGAGACTTCCATTAATTTTAGTAACTGCATGTAGACCTAACCTCAACACTTCACCAAATAAGTAGAAATGTCCTCAAGTTAGATCATTGTACCTGATACCAGTATAACCAGGAATAATTTGAACCCTAAAAGGGGCCCACTGCACCAGTACTGGCACCCATAAGCTTAATCTGTCTTCAGAGTTTTAGTAAAAATAATAAAAAAGGTAAAATAGGGTACCTCCCACAGACTAGGGCTGTATGATTTTGGCAAAAATATAAATGTTTTTTTTTAAGACAAAATTTTATTTTAGATATTCCTTCGCAGTAACCGCAACCATATTACAGGTTTCATTGTAAAACTGTCAATGTTTTTTTTAAATTTTCATGTATGCTCCATTCAGAGTCTACTATTGTGAAAGTTGGTGTGATTTTGTGAGGCAGTTAACCAATTTTAAGGGCATTACCGCCACCTATAGGGCTGGAGTGAGAAAGTTAGTGATTTTTCTCATTAAATGTAACAAGAACAAAAATTGTGATTTGTAATTTATTTTTTTTATCTTTACATCTTTTTTTTAATTGAAAATGCAATTATATTGCACCACACACAGATAGAAATCCCAGGCTGACGACCCCCAGTCTCTAGTGCTGGCTGTGTGATGCCGTGCTGTTGATAACATGATCTTTGAGGTCAGGAGGATAATAACATCAGACCTCTGCCTTTCTGTTAATGAACCTGTGTGGTGAAGTAATTGAGTATGCATGTTGTTTAATCATGATTACATCCACTGTGTAATTGCTTCAGTCAGTAATCATCAAGCACAAGAGCTCTTTCTAGTCTGACATACTGATCATGAAGAGCTGTGTGAGTCTGTGCATGCGACAGGAAACCCTGCATGTTTTTTTCAACACGCAGAACACTACGCTACATCTGAAACAAGCTCTACCTTTTATCTCACTCAATGTTCTGAATGTCGAGGCCTGTGACTCAACAGTGCTTCACACTTTTGAACCGCTTAACTCGTGTAATGAAGCTCTTGTAATGTCACTTTTCGACAGTTAATTTGTGAGAATTTCCTCTAAATGTCAAGTACAACTCCACCAAAGCCTGGCATGTAACTTCCCTTCCAGGCCAATTTCTGTGCCTTCAGAGCTGTTAAGTGTCCATATGTGCTTATAGGTGTGTGTGTGGAGGACAGCATTTTACAGGAGCAATAAGGAGAGCTCAACATCCAGGGTGTTCCTGAAAGTAATGTCTTTAAGATTCAACAAAGACCTGACACAGGGCTTGTGAGATTAATCGCCCCCCCTAAGTCAAGAATTCCCCTATTACATCTTTGGATATTATCATCGGTGTGTCAAAGCACTATTTAGGTCTGGTGAACTGTGTTGGCTTAGTTTTGGTTTAATAGGCTAAACACAAAAAAAGGGGAACTGTAGGTCTTTGTGGCAGACTACAGATAAAAAAATAGAGAAAGAACCAAATTATAACTGGTGCATTGGTTGTCTGTTGGGAGGGAGCTCAGATCCTTCCCCTGACACAGTAATGAGTTTCCAGTTTTTTGTTTTTTTCTTCCCCTTTACGACTTAATTCGTATTAGCTTTCACCAAATTAAATCCAAAATTGCAGTTTCTTAGAAAGTTAAAATATCCACAAAATCGTCATTTAATACCAATGATGTACCCAACACCTTCAAAACTTAATAGTTACCCAGTAGATCAGGCATGCCCAAAGTTGGTCCTCAAGGGCTGCTGTCCTGTAGGTTTTAGAGGTTTCCCTGCTGCAGCACAGCTGAATCTGATGATTGCAGTTCAGCAGAAGCCTGTTAATCAGCTAGCAATGCAAATCAGCTGTCCTGAAGCAGGAAAACCTCTACAACCTGCAGGACAGCGGCCCTCGAGGTCCAACATTGGGGATGTCTGCAGCAAATAATCAGACACCCTCACCAAAGACAATAAGACACAACAGGACATAACCTACAAAGCATGCTCTTAATAGATATTTGGTATGAAAGGTATTGGTAAGGAGTTTTTCTTCTCCACTGCCGCTGCATGCATGCTCTGTGTGAGGGATTGCTGAAGAGTCAATGACAAAATGCAAATAAGAGACTTCAGAGCCAACAATGCATTTAGGGAGAGGACCACTATTAAAGCAGCCTGATCTTCCATAACCCCTTGGTAGAGCACCACCATGACACACCACACTGATGCAATATTTGTAAATAGTAAATGCAAAAGAAGCCAAGATCAAGGATTAAATGAATACACCAACTATACAAAAAAATTGAGCATTATGTTAAAATTGTGTGAGACACTGAATTTTAGGTTGTAGTACCAGTGAACCACAATCAAAACTACCATGACTAGATTATAAAACCTGTATTAAATCTCTTTCTATCACTGGGAAGCAAAAGTAACCTGGTATTACATTGGATAAACAATAATAGACAAGGTTTAGTGGTGCTACATCATTGTAAAAGTTTGCAAATTCTGCTGATGATGTGCTGGTGTAACATCAGTAACCTGTGAAAGAAGGTATGAATTGACCCTTAGGCCACTATGAAATAAGTGTGGTTGGTATAAAATGCCCCATGGCATGGGATCATTTACATTCGCTGCTGATGACCAAACCTATAAACGTATGAAAAGGTAAAGGGATCCTATAAAAGAGTGAGAGAGGGTTTGACTTATTGGAAGCTGTTATGTCGGCCTTTAGATGTACAAATACTGCACATGTTGATCTTATGTTCCCAACCTCACTGCTTTCCTCTCTCACCATATGGCCCATTTTTGATCCAGCTGGCCTTGGTGAACAGTCTGATGTGGGCTGCTTAACTATAGCTGCAGGATTCTGTGCAGGACAGCACAGAAGGCATGCACTCAAAGATCTCAAAACCACACAGTGAAGGATTGAACAGCTAACTCATCCTTATTAGGG
>JAUZNJ010030650.1:0-12767 GCA_034780135.1 Jordanella pulchra
GAAAGAAGGAAATTCTGGAAACCTCTTTGATGGGATTTAAATGACAGGTCCTGATCGAAAATAACACCAAGATTTTTCTTAACTTTTTTTTATCTGAGATCAATTTAATCCCATCCATTCCCAAATTGATTAGACTCACGCTTAAGTTTGATTCCCTTTTAATCCAATTGAGATTCTCACACAGTACCAACTTCACTTGAATACAGCAGAGATTCTCAGAACTAATGTTGCCAAGTCTAGAAACTAACTCTAACTTGGTGCATTAGTGAAATATAAAGATTTACTTTAAGCATTTACCTAAACACAGTTACAATAAGCAGTTACTTTTTGTGAATAAAGTGGCTACCACACACTGAAAACTTAAGACGATTACTCTGATTCATTTTATGCTTGTAACTGCTTTTTTAATTTTTATTCTAGATTCATCCACTAATCATCTATACTCGCTTTTCCTTGCAGCTGCTTCCTGTGATGATTCTTTCCTCTCAGTCGATGCTTCTAACTGTCGTGTTATTAAAGTGAAAAGCCACAGCTAACGGTGTGGAGGCTGCAGAGCACAAACCCACAGAGCAGCATTGTGTCCTCATTAATTTATATTGAACACATCTTAGGACAGAAATAATTATTTAAATTCTGTTTTAAACATTAAACAGAAAAAAGAATAGATTCCATTTTTAAGTAAAAACAAAATAACTCATCAGCTGAATGATTTTGCTGTAAGAGCTGAGATCAGCCTGAAGATGTCGCCGTTGTGCAACTTTTCCTCCCAGTGAAACAATAAGAAGTCTGCAGAAGTGATAAATAAACTTTATTAGTCACTTCAAATGTACATTACAACAAAATCTGACCTCAACATTTATAATGTGTTCAAACATCTGATCTGCAGACAATCTGAAATAACTAGGCCCAGATTTTTGTCTAATCTGAGTCTAATTAGTGCAGGGGTCTCAAGCTTCAGTCCTCGAGGGCCGTATCCAGCATGTTTTAGATGCATCTCTGCTTCAAAACACCAGACTCCAATAAGAGCTCATTAGCAGAGCTAGTGAGGTAGTTTAGCCATTTGTTCCAGGTGTGTAGAGCAAGGAACACATCTAGAAGTTCCACAAATGCTCCAGAATTTGAGTTTGAGAGCCCTGCTCGGTCACTGCAGTTTGTTGCTTTTTTAAACATCAAAGACCTGAAAAGGATTTTCACTAATCATCTAACACACTGCTTCATACACATAGAATCGTTTGACATTTTTCTGACCTCCATTTGTTAAAAAAACAGCAAATCCCCTTTTAAAAAAAGTGCTGCCCAGTGATATCAGGACTGAGTACTTTGACTTTTATGGTACCTTTGATTACGCTGGAAACCAGAAGGTCAGTGAGGTAGACTGAATCCCAAACCAGCCCCTAAGCACCAACCCTCCTGTCTTCCTGTGGGGGGTCCGGCACATTAAAGGCCGTCCTAAACCACGTAAAGCGGTGGACCATTCAGCCCTTAAACAGCGAGTCTGCATCAGTGATGGCTCACTGGAATAAGGCAGCTGGTGTAACAGTGAACAAATGAAGGAGGAAACACTGGCATTCAAATATTAGTTCCTCTGGTTTGCTGAATCTTCATCACACTGACAGAAAATCTCAAGTCTTTAAAAGGAAAAAAAACGTCATTAATCCCTAAAGAGAAGATCCTGTTTGAAATAGGTTTACTGGATCGCATGTATTTATTTTAAAGCAAGACGCAAATGTTTGATGTCATGTCAACCTGCACCACAGAGCATCAATGTAGCCTCCACAGCTGTGAGTGACTTCATTGGAGGGACACTTGGTATTTAAGGGTCAGTTTGGGATTCAACCGTAACCTCTGAGCTGATGGGGTTTCAGTTTCCTTCTTGCTTGTATTCTGCACTGGTCCCTTATGGCCACCATTAAAACTACATTAACATTATTTCATGGGGCTTTTTGCACATATTAAAACCACTGAAACATCTAATCTTTTAAAAACTGTTTATTAAAGCTGACTAAATGTCACAATAAAATAAAATAAACACATAAATACTACTGCACGCTGACGTCAGCTCTGGTCAAGCTGTCCTGAGTTTTCCACTCAGAATTCCAGCTATGGAGGAATTCCAACTAAAACTTCCTACTCATGTGAAAATGAAAGTTTTCCACAGACTGAAAACAGATGAGGTCTATGCTCTTTGTCTAAGACGATGAAAACGTGTTTTTAAAACGGTTCCACTGGCAGTTTTTCTCAAACGTATTAGGAGGGTTTTTTTACTCTTAAGTGCTGAGAATTTGGGGAATTTTGCTCCTACTCTCAACCTTAAGAATAAAAGCTATTTATTAACTTTCTCAGGTGTAAGAATCACTCCTACTCCTCTGAATACCTAAGAGACGTCCAGAGATGTCTTACATGGGTAGAATTTGCCACTAGAGGTTTCTGTTAAGGCCAGAGAGACACCACAGATGTTCCGGGAGCTGAAGATCTTTTGGTTTTGACAACATACAGCTGATCAAATGGTTTTATTTGGACAGAGCGGATATAATTTATGTTACGGATTCAAAAAGGGATGTAATCTCAAACACAGAAGAGCTTCATGCTGGAATTAAAATTCCTTACGCTATAACTGGAAATGGAACATGAACTGCATTTTTATTGAAGTTCTCAAAAAACAATATTCATTACATCAGTTAGGATAAAAGTAATGCAACACTTGAGCACAGCCACAACATAATCCCGCAGCTGAAGATAAACGAGCCTCATAATTAAAGAGAATCAACATGACGGTTCCACTGCTGTGTAAATGTCAAAAAAAGTGTTTTCAGTACACTTTTTGTGATGTACATCAACAGGTCTGGAAAAACCTTCTCATAGAAGAATAAGAACTTTTTTGCGATATTTAGAATTTTTTTATGTAAATGTTTGCAATAGGTCTACCACATTATATTGTAATATTTAGTTTTTGCAATTCTGGGGATAATCCTGTGCCATCAATAAACGGCAATTGATCAATTCAATAAACTTAAAGTGACATCATCTAAAATCCCGCTCTGTGAGTCACACTTTGTTCAAAGTGTGAGTGAGACACTTAGCAAATAACTTTTAAGTTAGATTTTTGTTTTGCTAATAAGTATACCAATAAGAATCATATTAGGAGTAAATCCAAGAATTTAATAAGATAAACGTTTGTTTGAAAAGTGGAATCACAAATTTAAAAAAAGGGTTTCCTGCTCACCCGTGTGGATTCTCTGGTGTAGCCTTAGCTGAAAACGTCTCGTATAACTTTTTCCGCATATTTGACAGGAGAAAGGCTTCTCCCCTGTATGAACCCTCTTATGATCATTTAAATGACCGATTTGAGAGAAACGCTTCTGACATATCTGACAAGAAAAAGGCCTCTCACCCGTGTGGGTTCTCTGGTGAATATTTAAGTGATAACGTCTGCAAAAATTTTTCCCACAAGTTTTACATGAGAAAGGTCTGTCTCCAGTGTGAATCCTGTAATGCCGTTTCATGCTGTAAATGTTCTTATAGGACCTCCCACAGACGTCACATTCCAAAGAGTTGTTCTCTGGGCCGGTCTGAGGCTGACTTTCTGACACAGTGGAGCTGCTTCCTGCCTGATCTTTGGTCTCAACAACAGCAGAGATATGAAAGGAAAGCTGCTCTGTTCTTGGTTCTTTTTCACTTGAATCATCGCCCTGTGGTCCAGAAGTCTCCTTCGAAGCATCAGGCTGCCTCTGGACAAGCGGTGCTGCCTCCCGACAGCAGCTCAGTTCCTTTGGGAAATGTTCCTTTGCAAACTGCTCAAATTTAATTACTGGAGAATCAGGTTCCTCCTGTTCTTCATCCATCAGGTGATGCGCTGGTTGATCCACCTCTTCCACTTTAATCCATGGAGGTCCTGGTTCCATCCGATCTGCTTTAGTCCACCGAGGTTCTTCTTCCTTCTGGTCTTCAATGGACCTGTCCAGGTTACAGAGCTGTTGGATGGTAGAAGCTTCCTGTTCGCTGGAGACATGAGGCTTTTGAAGGTCTGCGGAGACAAAGGAAGAGATCATTAATGGAAGTGTCTCATCTATCAGCCTGGTTGATCCTGGACTTTGGGCGTCACACGGTTCATCTGACCAAGGTTAAATATCCATCCTCTCCACCTAGGGAGAATTTAGGGAGACCAATTGACCTAACAGTCATGTTTTTGGACTGTGGGAGGAAGCCGGAGAACCCGGAGAGAACACACGCATGCACAGGGAGAACATGCAAACTCCATGCAGAAAGTCCCCGGACCGGGGATTGAACCCAGGACCTTCTTGCTTCATCATACAATTCACTGACAAGACCTTCTTGCTGCAAGGCAACAGCTCTACCAGCTGCACCAACTTTACAGCCCCAAGGTTAAATAATTTATATTATATCATCACTGAGATTTTAATCTAGGCTCTTTGTTATTTTACATAACCATGATTTTAATTTAAAAAGGGTGTTTTATTTTGAAGGTATTTCTATTCATTTTCTCGCCTCTGGACATGCTTTGAATGGTGCAGATGTCACTGAGGATGGAACTCAGGTTTATGGTGATGTGACTCAATGTTACTTGCTATTTTTGCTAGTGTTTTTTCACAACCTTTAAAATGTCCTTTTTTACTTGTTAGCATGATGTCGATGCATTTATACTATCAGAGTGGTGTGTGTGGCTGTTAGCCCCCATCTGTAGAGCCACATACACTGTGCGATTTTTGTAGTTTTTGAGATGATTTTCTAGTAGTGTGTAAAATTTGGAGATCGGGCCAACACCTGGAAAAATCATGCGACGTATGATATGCAGTATACAAGTGGGTCACAAGGGGCGGTTGGCACCTCACGACGAGCACCTGATCAGAAATCCTGTCAGTGAATTGTATGTTGAAGAGGTGAAATAACCAGATAGAAAACTCTTCCCTCAGAGATTTTCACATAACGCAGGCATGCCCAAAGTCAGTTCTCAAAGGCCGTGGCCCTGCAGGTTTTAGAGGTTTCCCTGCTGGGCATGTCTGACATAATGCATGTGCAAAACTTCTTCTTCTATTACTAGCTACCACTATTTTGTCGTCTTTGAGGACATTCATCGTAAGTAGTCCGATTGCATCTGAGCACCGGTTCGTACAGTGTGAGGACATACATCACAAGCTGTAAACTTTTGAACTCTACGATTGATTGGCAGACTTTGAGTTGGGGCTGCGAGCAAAGATTTAAAATATTGCACAGTGTATCACAGGCTTTAGCCAGATTACCACCAGTTTAAATGCTACACTGTTCAGGTTGAGAAAAACTCGTACTCATTGCCTTCTGCTTTATCCAGGACCCAGTGGAGGAGGCAGCAGTCTCAGCAGAGACCCACAGACTTCCCAATTCTCAGAGGCTTGTCTTGGGTCTCCTCTCAGTGGAATGGGCCTGGAGCAGCTCCTGAGGGGGGCTCCAAATAAAGATGACCGAGCCACTGAGCTGAATACTCTTGATGTGGAGGAAGAAGGACTCCACTCTAAGCTTTAATAATACTTTCCATTTAAGACAAAAAAAAATCTGTCTGTAAATAAATCCAGAATTCCTCAATTTTTATCTGGCTTGAATTCTGTTTAAACATACTTTTTATTAATCATTTGCAGGAAGTGTCTATTTCTCTGATTCATTGGATAATTGAAAAAGAAAAATTGATACAGAGGCTGTGCAGCTGATGTCAGCCAATCATGTGGCACCCATGACTCCTCCTCCATGGATAAAAAATAAAACCATAAATACATAGAACACAAGCAGAGGCCTGTACCACCAAGCGGGATTACTGGGTTACAGAGAAAATTTCAGCCTCAACCCTGACTTTCTGGTGTTAGACAAAATTCTGTGACCCATCATACTCTGCGACTACAGGGGGCGATAGCGTACATCCCTCTGCATCTACGTGTTGAATACCAGCGAGAAGGAGAATATCTGCATAAACTGCGTAAGCACCAAAACGGGAGATTATAAACCTTACGGAATATTATTTCGTTCACATTGACGAAGGAAATGTGTTTTTTTTATTTGACATTGAACACAGTTGGACGGACTGTTGCATTGAAAGCTTTTATTCTATCGTTTGAAATACATAAACCCACTATTACACATCCTTCAACTAATTGGTAAATGATTGTTGGAGCCATTTATTCTTTTCTATTCTTTTATGTCTTTATCCATTTGAATTCTGCTAGTGTATTCTTAAACATCTATTTTTTGTATTATTTACAGAGTTAATTTGCAGGTTAATAATGGTTGACTGTATTTATCTTTTGTTTTATTATTTGTTTTAATTATTCTTTCTGAGTCAGACAGGAAGTGATGTGGGTCAGTCCACTTTCTATAAATGTAGGGGCCTGCTAAAGGATCAGCAGGCATTTGGGTTTGAGGCCTATGGGCTTTACCAGAGCGAGGGAAGTAGAGATGAGAACGAAGCAAGGCTTGAATATTATAATTATTGGCTGAAAAGGAAAATAAAGCAACCAAGACAGTCAACAAGTTTGGACATTACACTTCTTTTTTGCCTGCATGAAGAATCTTGACCCCAGTGTCTCATAGTGGCTGAAGGAACTTTTATTGGATGTTCGGTTTGACAAACTACAACGATAAATAAATGTTTCCAAGCACTTTATTGGGAAGGGGTTTAAACGATTTATAAGATTTTCTGCCACCCAGCTCAGCTCTCATTTGAAATAAGATGATCCCAAATAGCGATTTTGACAAAGCTAGGTCACAGAACAGTGCAACACGCAGCCCTGCCTCCATCACAGACTGTATGAGTGGCCATGTGAAAATATGTAACCAGCAGCTTCATGTCCACCGCTGAGGAGGCCGAGCAGCTCAGGAAAAGTACAGGCTGTGGAGCGTCCAGTGTCCTGCTGCCGTTGATGAATAAATCAATCATGTTCTCTACCCACTTGCCTGAACACCGGTTATAAAACAAGGATTTTATACCATCGCAGGCGAGTCAACCCTCCTCTCCGAGGGAACCGTCGATAAATGTCTACATAAACAATCACGCCCTCATAAAAAACAAAACAAGCGGCATTTCTTGTGGGAACTCACCAACTAACCTAAAACATCACTACTTCCACGTCTAATGTGTTAAAACTGAGGCGCAGAGATGCTGTTTCTGCCGAACAGGAGGATTAAATGGGTCAAAACGGAACCTCAGATACTGAGGTGAAGTTGTCTAGTAAAGCTGAGAGTTTACTGGAAACTCATCAATCTGCTTTATTATACACCTTCTTTGGCCTCCTACCGGATGGTTCGGCGGTTATTCCGGGTTTCCAGACGATTTCCAGCAGCCTGACGTCCTTCTGGTAGCAGGCGAATATCTTTTCAACCTCTGTGAAGATTTCTTCAGCAGCAGCAGTTAGTCGCTCTCTGATAAACTCTCTCAGATGCTGAACTGAAGACATTGTGACTGAAACTACTGAAATATTTAACTGAGAGTCGATCAATCATCAATCTACTAGCTGAGTCCACGCTAGCTGCCGTTGTTTACATCCGCCGGGTGTCAAACTGCTAGCAGCAGATTGGTCTAATTACCGCCCCTGCTGGACTGGAAGGGAACACCGGATTGGCAAAAAAAAAAAAAGAAAAGAAAAAAAAAAAAACACTCCAGTATCTGAAGCAGATCCAAAGCTGCCATTAATGCAGCAAATAAAAATCCAGAGGATTTCTACACAAAAATGTTTCCTCTGTTGTTTCAGTGCTTCTCATCTCAGTTCCTACAATCCTTCTTTGCATTAAATTCTACAATAGATGTGGAGACGTCAGAGGTCTCAAGTTACCTAGTGTGCCAGTGTGTGGTCCTGTCTCTATGCCTACACTGATCATGCACCTTGGCTACTTGACCAGGGGGATATCCCCTTAGCTGACTGGTCGACGTCTGTGACTTTCACCCGGGAGTCTGGGCATCGAACCCCGCCAGGGTAGTATGCACCTTTAACTCACCATTAGTATAGATATTTAGTTATTATCTTTAAGTGTCTTTTTATGGCATCTGTGCTTTAACTATTTATTTTCCAAAGACTCTTAACCTAGTTCACTGTAGAGCACAGATTTAATTGTTTTTAGGTAGGAGTTTCATTTTTCAAGAAGAGTTTGAGGTTTTGTGAATTTAGCTTCAAACTGGGTTTTGTGTTCAGTTTGGAGGAAAGAAGAGCAGCATTAAAATGTGACTTAACAATTAATAAACTGTTTTTTTCCCAAATGTATTTGGAATCTTGTATATTATGTTTTTTCATCCAAAAACACATTGAAAATATCTTGGTAAAATTATTCACAGACTCACACTAAATGAACCATTGAATCTAATTAATCTAAACATGCTGCATAACAAACTGCACCATCAGCAAATAACTGACAACTGACACTGCTACAGATCACAGGCAAGTCAATTATAAAGAGGTTAACCAGCAAGAGTCCCAGTATAAAAGTAAAAATGGTGATCCGTCTTTGGCCACTTTAACACACTGTTCTTCATCATAATGATACGATGCCAACCAACCCACGGCTCTAGTAGAGATTAAAGATTACAATTTGGACAGAAAACAGATGTGACTGATCCAACTGAAAGCTTCTTTAAAATAATAATAAATTTACAAAATGACTAATTTGAAGGGATCCTCATCTTATGCCCCAAAACAGATTGGTCATTACAATTTTACCAATCTGGTTGGTAGTTATCTGTCCAGCCAATCTATTGGTTAAAACAACCAATCTAATTTGGTAAATCGGAAAATCAATAAAAACTGGTCACTTTGACCAAAAAATTAATGTAATGACATTGAAAGCCAGGATTTGAACCAGCAACCCTTTGGGGGCAGGCAAACTCCTGCATCTTCCACTATTGTCCTCAATAATGTTTATTGGAATTTATTGGTACTTAAAAGTAATGTTAAAACCAAGATTAAAGCCAATATTTCAAAGCTGTACATGTCACTGTAATTGTTCTATAGGTCCACAATATTACAAACGGCACTTTAACACAGCCAACGATAACTAAACCATCTGTTACAGGTTTTATTGATTGTTAGGTTAACCGATTCAATTGGTTGATCAGTGTCTGACCAATATATTGGTTAATCTAACCAGAATTGGTTTAACAAACTAGATGGTTGATTTTCCAACTAATCTATTGAGTGCAGGACAGAAAATGAAATGCTTTCAGCTAGCAGTTGATATTACCATCTATTTGAAGCAACAACTTTATAAATGAAATAATTATATCAGTTCATAATTGCATAAACATAATAAATCTGTTTTATATTCAATCTTTATGAGTCATGTTTGCTGTCACAGAGTGTTGTGTTGATAACATGAAAGGTACTCTTCTAAAAAAAACACTTAAGTCATTTGTTATCCATATTTAATGTTTATTTCCAAAAATTAGAAATATATATTTGAACTGACGTCAAGAAATATCTGTTAGTAAAAGGTAAAACAATTCAGTTTAAAGAGAGGTATCGTCTCACGTCTCACTCAAACATTCGTCTGAGTCATTCATTAAAAAGTTCACTTTTTCTGGACCGATAAAGATCCTCAGTTAAACATGTCTGTTCTATGATCTTTACAATCACGTAAAATTCAATATAATTCATTTCATTTTTTAAGATGAACTGGATAAGAAAAAAAACATGATTTATTTTAATTAAAATCCAAACCTTGTTTTTTAAGGAGATTGTAGGAATTCAATTTCCTTCTTAAATTGAATTATTTTGTAAAAGAAATAAATTCTACTCGGATCTAATTTTCTCAGACAGACATTATGCTCTTTTTATTTATTGATGTGATCCTGAGAAGAAATCCTTAAGTTTTCTAGTAAGGCCATCGTTGCTGGATGGTTTAGTGTCGTTTAATTTATTTACACGATGTTTGTCTTCCTCCAGTTTGGATCCCAGATCTCCTTCAGAGTTTTGTCAGTAATATTTACACTGATTCTTATTTTTCAAAGAAAGGAGGTTTCAGCTTTCTGGTAATTTCAAGTAGAGCTTTAAGTAAAATTAGTTAAGAATTGAGATACTTTGATTTTGATATTTAGTTTACATACATGCTTGATAGTTATTTATGTTTTTTTTATTTTTCCAAACAATGAAACTATTTGCTGTTGTGGTCCATTTATTTAATCAACATTTAAATTCTGTGCCAAAATGTGTTAAATAATATCTAATTTAGACTGCAGCTCAGCTAAATTATAAACAATAGTCTGAGAAAGAACATAATATTTAGGAATAGCTATAAATAGGAAGGTATAATTTCCTTTTTCAAAATGTAATGTTGCTTGTTTTTGTTTTCCTTTCGATAAACTCTTTCCTTTTTTAAAATTTTGCCTTGAACAGTTTCTTTTCTATTACATTTCTCTGATAACTTCTGATTGTTTCCATTTGCTTATAGTATTTATTTTAAAAGCAAATGTAGTTTTTTTTTTGTAAAATTTGTGGGATATGTGTCTTAGGCCAGTTTTCCACGGGTAAATTTAAATAGATTGCTTCATAAATGGTTGAGGATCTAACTGTGTCTGTTGAGCCATTTGTTTTTCTGAGAAATATCTTTGTTGTTTCAAGTTTGAAAATTTGAATCTTTGTAGAAATCAATTTATTTGAGGATCATTAGTGGAATTCTAACCCCCAACTAGTCTGATAATAAAGGACAAATTTAATTTTTTTTTTTTGGAATGGAAAATAGTTTCAATACAAAAATGATTGTTTTCATTTATTTTCATACCACTAATTCCTCAATAGAAAACCATGACCTATAAAGTCAATTACTAAAATAATTAATCTAACTATAAACATTTATAAGTATTTCTTAAAATAAGCTCTTCCTCACATCAGCTCATGCTAATGTATTATTCCTATATAGATGCACTTTATATTGGTAGTAATGTTGCTACTGGTCTAACAATAAACTAGGCCAATATTTATTTCCATGCAGTTGCTGCTTTTGTTTCAGGGGGAGACAAAGTTATCGAAAATGTGGTATTTAGTGGTTATGTGACAGTGTCAGCACTGCGGTTGGTCTTTCATGGTGTCAAAAGGGTGGGGAAATATATGATACATGATCAAATATGGGTTATCAGTCATTACATCAATATAAGTATCAGCTATCAGCCATAAATTTTAGATTGGTCTGTTTCTACCCATAAGAAATCCAAATGCTTCCTTCACATGAATGGTTATCTAGAAATTAATTTCAGGAGCCACAATATATGTATTTTTGTAGAAAATAAAATTTGCTTTAAAGACTGCAAGAAACAAAAAACCCTTAATGAACAATAAATTATCTCAAAGATTGTTGTTGGTGAAAAACAAAACAAAAGTGGTCAATAGTTCATTGCTTCAGATGATAAGTGAGGAACAAGGCAAAGGTTGTAGACCTCTGATCCAACAGATTAAACCCGGGTTCCTATCTTAATATGGCTGAAGCTTAAAGCGACTCACCTTCATTTTTTACAGTATTGTTAAAGTAGATTGAAAAGATAAAATACAAAATTGGTCCAAGAAGCCAATCAGTTATGGTCTCTGCATTAAAACACATCATCATAAGAATTTAAGAATTCAGTGTTATGTTTTCAGTACAGCCCCTGTTGGTCCCTGTCTAGACCAACAGGGGCAATAATGTCTCCTTAAGGGATTAAAAAAATTAGAAGCACTGAAACAACTGGAAAGAAAGTTGACTTCTAAGGCAAAGCTGAGCCTTGACACTTAACAGGCAAGTAACATTAGGGTTCACCAAGCAAACAAATGATTAGAAATAATCCTAACTCACTGTAGAAAATATTCCGGGTTAATATTCGCTCCATTAAATCATTTCTTATACATTTCTAGGTTTTACCATAAGCGTCCATTGGATCTGATTCAGAAAACGGGGTCTTTCAGTCCAGCAGGGGGCGGTAAATAGGATCATCGGCTCCTCTCGCTTTGAAAGCAAGCGGAAGTAAAACAAAAGGCTCAAACAGCAGCTTCAATGGACTAAGCTAGGAGACAGTTTTATATTGCATCTCAGCTGAATATTTCAGTAATAATGTCGTCAGTTCAGCATCTAAAAGAGTTTATCAGAGAGCGACTAACTGCCGCTGCCGAAGAAATCTTTACTGAGGTTGAAAAAACCATCGTCAGATACGAGGAAGACATCAGACTGATGGAAATATACAAGAAACCGCAGATAAAACTCAACAGAATCGGTAGGAAGATACAGAAATTGTCTGATAAACTAGTTTGAACAGTTTTTAGTCTGAGCTCAGCTTTACTAACAGAACTTGCTTACAAAGGTTTTATATTGGATGCAGACGCTTAAACTTTGCCCTCAGCTCTGGAGGACCTGGTAGACGGTTGCTACCCGCCTTCTGATACTTCGTCCTCTTGCTGCAGTTGTTTCACTCGATTAAAGGCTTTTACCTCAGTCCCAATGAGTCCAGCTGACACTATTGGTCCAGTGGTTGCAGCCGATGCTTTCACTCCAGTCCCGAAGTCCCCTGACCCATAAGATCTGCCTAATTTCTCAATTTCCTCAGAGTCAGTAACAGACTCCAGCAGCATCCAGCTGGCTGCATGGTCCCCACAGCTGGCTGCATGGTCCCCACAGGTGGCTGCATGATCCCTACAGCTGGCTGCATGGTCCCCACAGGTGGCTGCATGATCCCCACAGCTGGCTGCATGGTCCCCACAGGTGGCTGCATGATCCCTACAGCTGGCTGCATAATCCCTACAGCAGGCTGCATGATCCCTACAGCTGGCTGCATGGTC
>JAUZNJ010030651.1:1261-14659 GCA_034780135.1 Jordanella pulchra
TTTGCAAATGGTAGAAATAGAAGTGAAATACAGATCTGATATGATGTTCAAGTGTAAAGCCTGAGTCAAAGATTGTCTACAGAAGACAGCCCGAAAGTCTGCTTTACCTTCACAGATCCTTTTTCAAGAGCAAAGATGATGACATCTTGATTTATATGAAGAAAAAGAAAAGCTTAAAGTAAGGAACCAAGATGGATCTGAGTAAGAAAAAAGTTAAATAACAACATAAATTGCCCCGATTATGAGCCTTAACTTAATAACTAAACAGTCAGTTAAAATATTTTCTGTTACGGAAATTTTACTGAAAGCATTTTAGTTTTAGAGGACTGAACAAGTCCAACTTCCCTTAACTGGGTTACAGAGATAGCTTACTTCACTTGCTTCTGAGGTGGCTTCTTTGAAAATGTGCAGTATTAACGTAATCTTGTGGTACAGTTACATTAGCATGTCGCAGACATTTCATTACGACACATTTCTCAAACCATGACACATTTTCAGGAAGCTGCGTCATGGCTTGAGAATAAAGTCAAATATGTCATTGAAATTAGCATCTATTTCACTAAACAAACCTCTAGGAGAAGCTTAAAATCCAAGTGAGAATCAGTCAAGGCTTACAGCAAAATAGATATATCTGTGAGAAAATGTTAAGAGAATTATGTTTTTTGTCTGTGGGCAAATAAAAAAAGTGAATCTTTTTAGCTCACATATCTTAATGTGAGTTATTTTGGCCTTACAAGGCCACATTAAGCTGTAATGGGAAAGGTTCAACCAGCACAACAAGATCCCTCATCAAATGTTTGAATGCATGAGGGTTCCAGGTTCTAGGTTGAGTCATTATGTACACGCAACTGGTTGTAAACTGGGATAGATCACTGTTCCCATCAACCACTCACACCCATCAGTGCAAACACCCCTCCATGCACACACACACACACACACACACACACACACCCCCACACACACACACACCCACACACACACACACACATACAGTGCACACACACCCACACACCTCCCCCCACACACCTGCATATCAGAGTAACATTGTGCCTGGACAAGTCGGATCATAATACATTTGTTTATCAAAATGAAAGAATTTATTGTGCACCAAACTAGTCGCTCTCTCTCTCTCTCTCTCCCTCTCTCTCTCTCGCATTAATCACTCAGTATTCTGCTGGAATTACATTTAAAATTAAAGAGCGACAATACAAAAAACTTGAAATGAGGTGGCAGATGCATAATTTCCCAAGAAAAAAAAAAAGAGAAACTTCCATATTAGTCTAACACAACCTTGCAAAATTCTGTGTACCAAAAATACACAGTTGCACCATCAGTAATTAGAAGATATTGATATGGTTCAACATTTTAAAACATCACAGTGATGGAGATCAGAAATTAATCAGTGGGAAAGACAACTTTGAGGAATTTAATCACTGACGAGGGGTTCGTCTCTGCTGCTGATTATCGACCACATGTGCGCAGTTATTTGGCTGTATTTTTTAGCTTTCACAAACGTACGGGAAAAAGAGGTAACTCTTCCAGTTTAAGTGATGAAAGAGAGCTGAAATATTCTGCAATGATCATGCTTTGTTGTTGTATCAGCAATTAACTGGAAATTAAAAATTGTGTTATGATCAAAATGCCTTGCACCACATGCATTCTGAGGAAATGAAATAGAGAAATATAGTCGAAATTGCAGATGCTTCAGCATTTCTTCGGAATTACAGCATTTCTGACTGGGTTTTTTTTTTTAAGTACGTTGGAATTCATTATTAATTTGGATGTAACTCACAGTAATTTATTCACTGTAAATCAGCTTTAATTGTGACCATACATGGTCATAGTATGCATGGTCATAGTAACCAAATAGTATAATCCATGACATAATCTATGCATCATTATAGTTTTCAAACAAATGACCATAAATATATATTTTTATATTTTTAATTTAGTAATTTATTACTGGTCTTTTTTAAACTATATTACACAAATTAATGTTCAAGGAGCTGAAGTGTACTCATACATGTTTTTTATATGTAATGAGAATGTTACAGGTAAAAACTGAATCCACATTTTTACCCCTATATGGCTCTTTATTTTGATCAGATGAAATTTAAATGTTGAATAACAATTATAGACTTAATGACTTAATTTTTTAAAGTTTAAAAGTTTCCTGTTTTGACCCCAAGAAAAACAAAAACAGCTACTGCTTGTGCAAGCTTTGTGGTACATCTCAAATGAGTTCACTATAAACTTTGAATAAAAAGAAAATCTGTTAATATCCGGGATGCTGTTTTCTACTCAGGCAAGGAGGGTTGACCCTCAGTAATAAAATGTTACTGCTACAAATAAAAACGTAACTTGAGACAGATTTGGAGGATAGTTGATAAACTCTAAACATTGTGAATTTATACAGAATAAGAAGAATGAAACAAAATTTGATGAATTGTTTGACATTTCGTCTATCATCATTAATTTATCAAAGGCATTTCTCTCAAACTTAGAATAGTCTCTAAAATCCTCCAGAAATAATATTATATTAAAAATGTTTAAAGTAGTGGACTATATAACAATATATTAGTGTTTTTTATGTAGGCTGATTAAGAACACTGCAACATGCAGATGGTTGGAACCACATCATAGAAAGATTACCATTTAAACAAATTTAAAGGGAAACAGAATGATTTACAAAAATATAATTCAGATGGTCAGATAATCTGGCCCACAGTTCAGCCAGAATCAATGACGCCACCTGCCAATGATCCCAAGAAGAAGAAGAAAGAGAAGACATCATTTACTGGTCAGTGTCACGACTGACTGAGCAGATATGGCAACCAGGTTTGAGTAACCATGACTGTTAGCCTGGTGGCGAGCAGACTAGCTGGACAGAATAAATTGTCATGATAAATGATGTGTTACTGCTTTGACCAAGATATATGCACAATCCCAACTTAATCCTTTATCATGGTTATATGAAATGGGGCCCAGGGAGAGCAGATCCAGTATTTAAATTATGGCATTCTAAGTCAAACATATTCAAGATCTATAAACGCCAAAATGTAAAACAATTATGTCTTTTGAAGAGTTGCTTAATAAATATAATCATAGCACATCTTAAAATATCAACAAGTGAGAAGTTTTCTTTATTTAAGGAACCATAAATAATGTGGATAAACAACCGCCTAAATCTTCACTAGAATAAATGATGGCAAAAAGCGCTTTGAAGAAAGAGAAAATCCCACTAAGAATACACAGTTTGTTGATATACAAATCTGTGGATAGATCTCGACTGCAAGCTGGCTGCTTGGAGTGAGGATCTCTGCAA
The DNA here is from genome assembly GCA_034780135.1 of Jordanella pulchra. Classification (NCBI taxonomy): domain Eukaryota; kingdom Metazoa; phylum Chordata; class Actinopteri; order Cyprinodontiformes; family Cyprinodontidae; genus Jordanella; species Jordanella pulchra. The sequence continues at coordinate 4,587 of JAUZNJ010030651.1, forward strand.
GCACCGATGGTGATTCCAACTTAATCTGGAGAGACTCACAAGGAGAAAAACTGGAAGTTTTACTGACATTAAAAATATAACTCTCAGAACCAACACAGGTCACTGTTGAATACACAGGCAAAAATTAAGGTTGGAGAAATCACTCCCCCGTGCATATAGGGAGAATAGGGAGAGCTATGGGGGGTGTTCATTTGGGATTGAAAATAAGACAGAATCCAGCAAATATAGAGCTCTCAATTTTTTCCTTTATGCAGTTCTTTGGACATTGCACTACATTTCTCAAACTGACAAACATTCCAAACAATAGGAGGAAGCCTCCTCCCGTGCTTCAAACCACCTGGCTTTTAATGTATGGCCAGGACTAATTAAGGGGCGAAGACAATTACATTTCCGGGTAGAAGAAAGAAAAAATGACATTTGTGCTAAACAAAATTTCTAAACAAATATTTAAAAGATTACAACTAACAATTTAACAAAGACAAAAACAAACTGGGCCCAAACAAAAATAATAATAAAAAAAAATCTCATTCTCCTTCTCAAACAGTGGACCTTCCAAGTAAGGTAGATTAGGAACACTTGGTCCTAGTCAGCACTGCTCATCGGTATGCTTCCATGGCAACACATGATCTCAAGGAAAACACAGGATGATTAAAACAAAATATTAAATAAGGCAAGAATATAGAAAGCACAAAAAACAACACTGGTTAAGGAGGGGGGTAAATCCCTCACAGGGGGGCAGTTGAATGAAGGTGGTGCAGAGGAGGGTTACAATTTAGCTGGAAAGCAATGGCATCCTTAGATCTGGAGCTTTAAATTTAAAGTCTTAAATGATGATTGGCTGAGCTAAGGGTTGCAGAAACTGGTGTAACATTGCACCTACTTTTTAGATTAACTCTTAATTATGGCTTAAAAGAAGTATTTTCACATACGTATTCCCTTTTATGTGTTATAGCCCTTAGGGAGGAAATATTGTAACTGACCATAAAGTGAAATGAAACAAAGACGAAGCCTTGGCCAGGAGATTCTGACTGAGGAAAATTGAATACATTTCTTTGAATGGGCAGCATCTGCAGATCATTTCATGAATGAAACGAACTATGGAAAATAAATACAGGTTCACAGATGTGTAGAGCCGAAGCGGGGTGGGGGGGTGTAAGGGGTTTTGCTCTCTTAGTAACAGTTCAAGGAATTGATTGTGGTCTCTGAGAAGTGTGACTCATTCTGTTGCGCTTCAGGAAACCCTTGATATGTTGTTCATAAACTGCTTGACTTGAGCAAATCAGGCCACAGTTTATGCAAAGCAGTCACACTATTGGTTACCCTTTTGCTCTCAGAACTTACAGTGCGGGGGCATGTCCCCCACCCCCAACCAACCGCCCCACCCCTCCACCCCCGCTCTCACCCGCACACTTTCTGCTCTGTATCTCCACTCTGGGGTTTAATTTACTCTAAAAGCCTGTGCAATGTTATCGTGATTCGAAGTGGGAACAAAGAAACAAAACTGCAAATGCAAAACGAGTCACAGTACTTCTGTTAAAAATGATCACTTCCCCTAACAGAGGCTCAAGCACTGGTGCTGTAGTCAGCTTGAATTAATTGCTGTGGATTGGTCAAAAGTGATATAAAAGTGATATAAAATAGAGGAAATGGTGTATTTCACAATGAAAGTAAATATTTGCTCAAGTACAATGACTCATGGAAGTCTATTCAACAAGCTATTCACCCTTTCTGTGTTTTGTTCATTAATTTTGTTAAAAAATTATTTCTAATGAAGATGTTACTAATATACAAAGTCATGTCTAAATCATTGTCTGATGTTGTGCAAGAACAAATACACACACATCCTCCTTTTTTCACAGTACAGCAGTGATAGGAAGTGATATCATTGGGACCCCTATGGTTCAGATGCGGTTGTGATAACAACTCAACCTCCCCACCCCCCACCCTGCCTGATGATGAGTTTCCTATAAGCTCTTTTTTGGTCTTTTACCACAAAAGTACCGTATTCATTCAGATGAAGTCAAATGTAGTATGAAGTCTGATTGAATTATTCCATTGCTTCTCTTTCAGGTGGGCTATCTATGTACTCAGTTCCTGTAAGATTACAAGGATTTCACTAAGTGTACAGAAATAATAAGCCCCTCTGAAAAAGGTTTGACTAATTTTGGAGTTTTTGTGACCAAAGATAGATTGTTTCCATAGCTTACTAGATCACTTTATATAAACAGACTCACAGTGACGTGAAATGTGAACACATTCATAATTTAAAAATTCCCCATCACAACCTTTTTTTGCCATTTGTTTGTGCTAACTTCTGCATTACAGTTCATATTTGTATCACATATGTGAAAACTGAAGTGATACTTCTGCAAATTTTATACCAGAACAAAAAAATATATAGTTTTGAATATGCCATTCTTATCTTTGTATTGCGTAGCTTCTGAACATTTTCACATTTTATCCCATTCAAACTATAAACATGTGTGTTTTACTATGGTTTATGTTATAGACCAACACAAAGTAGTGCATGACTGTCAAAGGTGCAGCAGGTAACTAAAAATGTATCTCTGCAGCTGATAGCTCTGCTTGCTAGCCTGCATTCTTACAGCAGGCTCTGCTTTGAGGGGGGAGCTGTAGAGGGATGGTTGCAGTGCAGCAGCAGAAAGCAAGGGAAGGGGACCTGAAAGGTATCCTTATACAAACTTTCAGGCTAAGTCCAGCTGTTTCTAAACTCCCTACTGCAGCTTTAACTTTAAGGCAAATTACATGCATTTTCTACCAACTTTTCACACTAAAACTTTGTGGCATAGCTCACGTTTAGTGAGATTTGATGGAGTGTCTGTGAATAGGAATTTTTAACATTCTCAGTTGGATTTAAGTGGTTGGGCCTTTCTAAGCACAGAATTTATTTTTATGTGAATTATTTCATTTTTTAAAAAATGTTTATTCTTGTTGGCCTAATAGAAAGTGAACTTTCCAGTGGGAAAACAGGCTTAAGAGGTTTTTCAAACGTGGATCGGCATGGATCAACACACTAACAATTAGCGCTTGTCTCCCTTCCCACTCCTTTCCAGCTTTTATCTGTCCAAATCTCTTCCACCAGAGCTGTGCCATGTTTATCCAATGTAAGCAGTTTCAGCTCGTTAGATCAGATGCGACTAGTGCTGTGAGGTGACATCCAGACATCACTCTCAATGGTATCACATAAATTAGCGGGTCGACCCGGCTCTGCAGTTCCCAGTGTATGCCGATTATAACACGGGTTGGCGATTATAACCCGGGTTGCTTGCTGAGTTGTTTGACCTGGTTTTAAACAGGTCAGTGAGCTGTTCCCACTGCCACTAAAAGCCGATTGTTCCCCGGTTTAAACGTTTTTTTTCGGCCAGTGGGAAAGGGGCAATACGATCTCAAGACTCTAACCCCCAGATTCCACATCCTCTGTTACAGCTCCGTTCTGCTTTGTTCTGCTCAATTACATTCGACAGAGCACTTACACAGTCATGTTATTCAATGAGAAGTATTCCACATCCACCATGACTCCTCTGAACATCACTGTTCACATACCTGTTCTCCATTCTTCGCTGTCAAAATACGGAGCAAAGCTTTTTTTTGCTCTGGTCTGTTGGGACTCGGCCAGGTCAAGATCCACAATTGCAATGGTATCAAACATGAAAAAGAATTTCAAGAAGATTTGGTCTGTGAAAGTAAAATAACAACAACTGAAAGGTAACAAAAAATTAGAACATCATTTTGATTTATTCCCCAAAAATAATACCCTTGTATTGATTTATTGGATGAAAGCTTATTTAAAAAGAAGCAGATTGTTCTTGATCAAAATATTTCTTTTATGATAAAAGGCTTAAAAGTTTCATCAAATCCATTTTTAAAAACAGCCAAAAAGGACATCTCAGAATTTTAAGAGCAACTTCTTATCGCAGGCATAGGCCAAGAGACGCAGATTTTGGAAGTAGAGAGCAAAAATTTTGTAGGATTCTGATCATCCTTATTAAAGACACATAACGAAAAAAAAAAAGCTTTTGGCAGGAACTGCACATATGCTGGATGGTGATGGTAATTCATTATTTAACATTAAATTGAGCGTTCATTATCTCGTATTGTGCTTCAATGAATTAACAAATAAAAATATTGGGCATGCTCTGCTCGAGCTTGAAGGAAATCAGATTAGAGCGAGACGAGAGGAACCGTGCAGGCTATAGATGACGCTTTTAGGAGGTGGTTTGGAACGGAGCACAATGGGGTGAAGCACAGCGGTTGCAAAGGATGTGGGATTTTGGGGTAAAAGGATAATTTATCCTTCAGGACAGCCTTGTATCCCTCAGCATAAAATGATATAAGCCGACCGTAAGGAATTACAATTTTGTGACTACAATAAATAAAACAGACTTACAGACAGTCACTTTAGTTTCATCATAAAGTCCTAAGCTGACATATTTGATCAATTTTAAGTAGCCAAAATAGTGATCAGAGCCAGAATAACACAGTAATAAAGACCAATATGTTCTTTTTAACTATTGGTAGGTCTTTAAATTTAAGTATAGATAAGATTAGAATATTTTAGAACTACATATCTGTAGAGAAAAAAAACTCAAGTATGTAAAAACACTACAAACAAACAAACATTGCAAATATTCAGCTTACAGTCAAAGTTGGGTCTCATATGTTTTCCCAATGTTATTTTCTCATTGGTGTTCTCTAACAAACATTGTAGCCCTTTCTATAACACTTGGTGATAAAATCCAACAAGGTTAGACTGTTTAAAGACTAGATTGCTTTTGAATGCTATTGGTTGGACAAATTTTTATTTAGGGGTATGTTTCAGATTAAAGAGAGCTGTGCCACTTTTAAATTGACATGTCTAAAATGAGCAAATAAAAGAATACCATAGCATGTGACACCATTTCAGAATGTTTAGAGGGTACCAAAACTTTTGCAAACCAAAGTATTTAAAGAAACTAAAGAGATTTGTGTGGTGACATTTCCTTGTTATGTCTGTCTGGTTTGTGTCTTCCTCTGTGAGAGTGTGGTGGGGGTGGAAGAAAAAACCAGAAAATGGAAAGAAAAAAAAGCAGCTGAGAGATATAGAGAGATATACTGGCAGTCACATGGCAAACTGTGAGAAGTGAGAGTGAAACGCTTGAGGCTTTGGACATCAAAGACAGAAACCTTGTATCTTTTATGTTAATCTGACTCAGGTAAGGTCTGTAAAAAGAGGGCCTTCTTCCTACTTCCTGGAAGAGCCTGGCCACAAAATTTTGTTACTTTTGCATTTCAGATAACCTGAAAACGCAGGTTTCCCATAAACCAAAGGCTTGAAACATTGCAGAGATACTCACCTGTCAAAAAAAGAATAAGGGGGAAGGAAATGTTTTTCATCCAGGAGAAGAGCTGTTAAAAGTTCTCTGGCCAGCTGGGGCCCTCCTGGAAATAAAACTGATTACCTTATTTGGGAACCAAACAAGATTAGTGGCATTCAAATGTCCAGTAATTCCAGTATTCAGATATGAAACAGGGGAATGCCTCATTATACTCCACTGAACATCACAGACAACAGCCTTTTTGTTTGTAATTTTTAAACGACTGGCACATCTTAGGTCTCCTCTCATTACTTCTATAGAAATGAACAAAAATTCCAAAGTGATTTTTTTTACCTGTCATCCAATGATTTAGGAATATTACATTTATTGGCACATCACTGCATTTGGTTTTCATTTGAATTTACTGTAGAGTGATCAAGCTTCTCTGGAAATTGAGCAAATCTTGAAACAAGGGTTTCTTGTGTAACATCGCTGTTACCGCTGGTGCTTTTCACAGTCATTTATTATACAGTATATTCATGAACATTTTTTTTTATTATTCTTTTGACTCTACTAAAAACCTCCTATTTGACATATATTCCATGTCTCACAAAGGTATTCATACCCCAGTAACTTGTTTTGCTTACAACCTAATCTCTTAATGCATTTTGGGGTGACTTTATGTGACAGACTAGCACACAAACCGCCAAATAAAGGAACGTATTTGTGAACTGGATGAAAAAGAAAACAGAAAAAATCTTTTTTCAGTTACAAAATGTTTCTAGCCCACCTAAGTATATTTTATTTGTTACACCCACTTTTCCAGTAATCGTTGCCACAAATAGTTTACTGTGTTCACCTCCATTCTTCCTCCTATTGCCTATGAATAGTGTTGGTCTTATCTTAATTTAGCATTTAAACATGTTTAGTGGATCCCCTACATAGCTTGTGGTGAACCTCAAAGAGGACCTCTTGTTAGCTGTTGATAAGGCCTGATTAAAATAGCGCAGAATTATTAGGTTATCTGTCCGATTCTCTGGACAGCAGATCTCTTGTCCCCACATACCCACATAGCAGAATAATCTGGCCAAGTTTTGGCCGTTTTGTGAAATCCAATTATTTTTCTCTGTGGTCATTCACATTTCCAAATATATTTGACTTGTACCCACATAGTGGAATTGATCTGGGCCACATATGGCCCACATCCGGCACTTACATGTGGCCCACATACCTCATTGAATGATGGACCCCCACTGGCCCAAGTCTGGTTTCCAAGAGGAGACCCGATATATGGGCCAGCTCTGGGCCAGTTGTGGTTTCCTCAGTTGGTCCACATCTGGCCCAGTTCTGGCCATACATGGGCCACCTCTGGAAAACCAGCCCTGGGCCAGTGGGGGTCCATCATTCATTGAGACATGTGGGCCAGGTGTAAGTGCCAGATGTGGACCATATCTGGCACAGACCAATTTTTGGTATGTGAGCAACAGATTAATACGTTTACAGTTTGGAATGTGGCTTTATAACATTACTCTGCTTTAAATGACATCTCTGTTGTGTTTCTCGGACTTTATAATGCAGTTAGGAAACAAAACTCCCAGGGCTACTATGCCAAACTGAAATTAAATTACACACTTGTGCAGTCTGTGTGCTAATTTGGTGACTTTTGAATGTAACAATCCACTATAATAGGGTCTTTAACGCTCTCAGAGCAGGGGGTGAGGGGTGCAAATTTCAAGCCATGCCTTTTCAGTCTAAGTTTTTTTTACAATCAAAAACTACAAATGGTGTGTCCAACAGTCCTTTTTTTAAAAATGCAACTTAGCTCATTGGAGTCCAGTACATCGGGAGCTAAAACAAAGGCTGGATAAAAAAGGAAAGAAACAAAAGCATGGCATATATATTGTATATTTCATGGGAGGTTCTCTTCAGAGAAGTGAATTCTTTTTAATGTTTCACAAGCTTAATACAAATAAGACCAAAATATTTAACCTAGCTACAATAAAAGGTCCAAATAAGATATAAGGAGAGATGTCTATACAAGCAAATAAAACACATCCCTATTGAAAATGATCACGGACAGTTTCTTGGAAACATGCAATGCAGCACAATAAAGTAATCAGGCTAAATCTTTAATTGCAGCATTACCATAAGGAAGTCATGCCTTTCAAAGAAGTTGTTCCTGTAATTGGTTCCTTTAGGATTTGGCACAAAACAACTTCTGAATGATAAGATAAGACAATGAGGTAACAGCAGTTCAACAGTCACACACTTACAGTGTTTAGTTTGAAAAGTAAAAAAATACCTACTCTAATTTTGAAAAGGTTAGCTGGTTTTCTTTTCTAACTCACATTACTTGCAAAAAAGTTATATTGCTGAAAAGGGATTATGCTTGATTGGAAAACAGGCCTACACCTGTTAGAATAGCAACTGTACAACAGCTGCCAGGAAACCAGTAAAGAGGGAAAGACCTTGGAATAACCCCAACCTGTAAAGGACTTGAAACAGAAACATGGAGTAATAAAAGAGCAAGTTAAAAGAAAACAAGATGAACATAAAGAATAATTATCCTTTAAGCTGAAGCCTTTGTAGTTTTTCCTCCTGGGGATTTTCTATAGAGTTACATAATTACTTTATGTTTACCAATACAACCAGATGACATTCTGTGCTGCATATTGGGCAAACAAATAGATTCTGCACACAGAGATAATGGGTTCCAAGTTCTTGAACTCAGGCAGAGAAAACACTAAAGTCAAGCATTCATCTTAACCATTTCTACTCTGTTAAGCATGAATCTAGTCATGCACATGCACATGCAAAACAAACGAATGTACTGCATGAACCTGAATGCACTCAAAAAAACAAGAAAAGGCAGAGTTTAAAAGGAGAAAGCACAGGGTTGTTTTCCATAACATTTATGTCCAGACAGAAAATCAATGTTCCATTTTGTGGTTATTCAGGTTTTACTTTTTACATATAAAAGTGTATTTTTGCAAAAACATCTATGTACCATTTGGTCATCTATCAGTTTTCTACACGGGTTTTAGTTATATGTTGAACAATATATATGTGAGGATGTCTCTGGCAAGAAGCAAGGGGATTTCTAACTCAGCAGTCATTTGTCAAAGTTAGAACATGCAACAAAAGTCACCGTTTTTTCTGACTTATTCTGACTTCTAGAAGTCCAATCCATCCATATTCTAAACCTGCTTAATCTGTGCAGAGCTGTAGGAGGAGGGTTACTATCGCAAGCAGTCATTGGGTGAAGGAAGGGAACAACAACAACACACAGAAACAAATATCCATAAAAAACAAACAACAATTCATGTCCAAAGGCTATTTAGGTCTGGTACATTTGGGATGGCCACATCGATCATAACGACTATCCTCGGTTCCTTATCACTGATCACAATGTGTAGTTGGTTGGCCATTTCCATTTTGTCCGTTTGTATCTCAAAGTCTCACAGGATCTTAGCTCTGTTCATGAGCCTGGGAGGTGATGCCTGCTTTGACCTGGGGATCTCCTGTTCATATTCAGCACAAATATTTCTATATACTATACCGGCCGCCTTTAAGATATTCCTCTTCAGTTTGTAGCTTACACCCTGCTGTCATACTCTTGTCATGATGGGCTTCAGAGATCTAACCCACATGCAGAACACCACTCGGACAATGGGGAAAAAGTTCAACAGGTTTATTGAAATGATTCCACTGCGGCGTGGAAGCAAGGTCTGGCAGCTGCTTATGTAGTGAGGTCCCTCTGATGAGCTGACGACCCTCAGGTGTGTTGAGGGCTCCAGCCCAGGGGACCCACGGCGCACTCTGCTGGAGAAAGATGGTAGACAGGCTCCGGATCCCAACAACTCTGGGTTGTTTCTTGGGCTTCTTAGCATATCCTGCACAAATGCAAACCTTTTTTATTGCTGTTTTGCCTAAAATTAAGTTTCAAGTTGTGACTTTGTGGCGGTAATGGCAGCTAAAGAAGATTCTATATTTAAAGGGATTCACTTAAGAGAACATAATTCAAATGCATGCCACACTTTTAGAATCTCATTGTTTGGAAATATGTCATGTATACTTTTCTTCCATCTTCCAAAAAAAAGCTACTGTTTTTGATCTTGAACAAAATCCAAATACTTAATTGTAATGACACAAAATGTAAGAAATCATTGATTACACTGAATTTTACAGAAAATACATTTATGTTTGCAGCTAACCATGATGCACTTGCAAACTTTCCTTATGCCTAAAAATAACATAGTGGCATAGGGGATATGTTTGAAAACTGAGTCATATATTAAAATAATATCACGTCATAAAGACTAATGGAATTCAAGTATGTGAAAGAGACATCATTAATGACTATGTGACCTTAAGTGGAAAAGGTGACATTTTTTCTAATTATGTGGAGCGTTGAAAAGGGAAAATGAATGTGCAAGTAAGGGATCATGCGTCATTTGTTCATCAGAAACTGTTTCTATTTCATGACAAATGCACATTTTTACAGTAGCAAAGACTTGAATCTAAAACTCAGAGTTTTAGATTCCTCTTTTTATTGGACAGAACTGAGAAATGGCTAATCCAAGCCCATCAGCAGAAAACAAAATAGAAACTATGTTTAAGCATTAATCTAAGAATTGCAGTAGCATTTGCGTGCTTCCTTGGAGACAAGATAAATAAATTAGAACATTATTGAAATGTTTATTTATTTCAGCAGGTCTACTCAGTTTATGAGTTCATGACTTATAATATCTATTATAT
>JAUZNJ010030652.1:0-14659 GCA_034780135.1 Jordanella pulchra
GGAAATCAGCTGTGCTGAAACAGGGAAACCTCTAAAACCTGCAGGACTGCGGCCCTCCAGGACCGAGGTTGGACATGTCTGGCTTAATACATAGAATCCAAGTTTTTATTTGCTAAATTATATTTTGAACCAACATCAGAAAATTATTCTAATTAGTTACAGCTAAATTTATCAGTTCTAATTTATTTAAACTGGTCATTTTCATTCAAAAGTCCTGAATCATGAATTTTCACTGATATAATATTCTAAATACCTCCATTTTATATTTTCTATAAGACTATAAACATCATGGTTTGTAAAACCCAATATTTGACTTTGGTCCAACTTTATTTATTGAGATAGGATTTATATTTTAAGACATCGGAAGAGCAGCCAAATTATTGTCTTAAAATTTCATATCTCAAAGTTTATAAAGTTTGCTACCATACGATATTTTTAACATTTTGCAGCCTGTAGGAAACAGTAAGATCAACCAGTAAGGTCACATTCATCAACAAATGTGAGTGATATGTACTCATGCAACACTATTGTTTTAAAGTAGACATTTATTTAGAAACTAATTATTTCAGTTGTTTTTTTCATGGTAAAGTGTTTTTAAATTGAGGTAAAGGTAACATTTGAAGCCAGTTAGTACATTACTTCCATAAGATCTTAATTAGACTAAATGACGTACAAATTTCTCTTCATTCAGTGCTGAGCTGCACATGGCTCTTTGGTTCTGCAGCTCACTTGATATATTTCAAATGATAAACTTTTGCCCCTTTTTTTGTTGATGTTTTGTTTTATGTTCTTTTCTTTAGCCTCATGACAAAACTCAGGCCTTGAGACCTAACTGTGACAAACAGCCTCTTAACCTGATCCTCCCACTTCCAAACATCACCAATAGTTTTCTGTTTTTGAACTTAATGTAAAGTGACATTTCTCCTCTAAACCTGATGATTTGAGAACTAACTATGGTGTTACCTGTGTCATACTTATATTATCCCCTGATTCATTTTAACTATATAACTAATAATGGCTACATCCAATGCCATATTTCCTATAAACAAGGATCATTTTTATTTTGATATTTAATATGATTTGCATCCTTCTTTACGATTGCCATGTAGACTATTTCAGAGAGCTCTCTTGCTCTTTCTTGCTCCTGTACTTCTGAAATTGTTGTGAAGAAACGGTCGGTTTGCAGGTTAATACAAGACTACAATCATGTTGACACGAATATGCTGTTTGACCGGCAATTAGGATGATAGAACTCAAAGAACTTGGGAACAAAATTTCTTTCAACCCTGCAGCCATTTTCTTCCACTTTGAGCACAGAAGGTATTTTCTACCACAATATATTTAAATGAAATTGTTATTCACAAGTTAAAACTGAAAAAGATATTTGTAAACATGCAAGTAACTTGAAGTTGTGTTTTTTTTAAATGTTTTTAGAAGGTTGGAGCTGCAGAGAAATGACAAAAAAAATGAATTGGTCTTTTGTATAATAAAACCTCTGTGTGTTCAGTCACAGTGGATTATATTCCTGAAAGAGCCCCTACATCTGCACTGCTGTCGGCTAGAAAACTAGAAAACTGGTATTACGAGCCCAACAGGGTGAAAATGGTCTCAAATGATTCTTCTCCTGTGGAATAGGAAGCTGGGTGTGACCAACAAAGAGAATCATGTTTTCCTCCACATGTTCATTAGACTCATCCCAGATGGGATTGATGGCATCAACCACACACAGACACACAGAGTCTCAAGAGGCCCAGGAGGAGTAATAACAGGGGTCATAGAGATAAAGACAAATAAGTGCAGGTAGGTAACTAATACCTTTCAATGCCCAATCCTCCCTTTGTGATAAAAAGAAAGACACAGCAGAGACTGACACACGATTTACACCACAGCATTCATTGGAATCGCTGCTAAATGACAAGAGCATAAAGCAGTATGAGATCAAGTTGATTTAAATGTTGTCCTTGATTAATTCGAGCTGTTTTTTTGGTCGGACAAAATCGAGCACCTAAATGACTGAATGCGGACAAAAATAGGAGGAAAATCCTGAACACGAAGGAATTTCAAATCTGGGCGTCATGTCAAGGAAATTAATGAAGTAGATTTTTTGTCACAGTTTTTAAAATATAAATAGTTTTTACAGGAACGTGCTAATGTAATGCCGCAGCTTGAAGTGAATCATACTGGGTCAGTGTTTTTTTTCTTGTGTTCCAGGACAGGCTGGATTCATCTCTGTGTGTCTGTAAACATTATTAGATATTTATGTGAATTCTGCGTTTCTGGAGACCAAAATCAATAATATTCTAACAAAGTTTTTGAGTGTTTCCATGTGTACAGCTGAGCAGCCTCTTTACTGAAAAGATGATGCAGAAGGTCTGTCTCGTTTTTTAACTCTCGGAGATGCCCAGTACTGTATTTTTCAGCATTTCTGAGCCGTGTCACAGCTCCACCAGATCACCTGGCATAGAGCATTGCCTTTAAAGGTGCTGCATGCACTCAATGCACATTTCTAAGAAGTTCTTTTAAAGATTCTGCTGCAAATCACTCTTAATAGGGCAACTGTTATGGAAACCTAAGTTTGGAAGCTACATTCATGTAGAGCAGCAGAACTGCAGGTTGGAAGCCTGAATAATTAACCAATCAGCTTGTTCTCTAAAGAGCAGGGCAACAAAAAGTGACATATTCTGTGTTATAAGCTAGATTACTTAAAGGCCCACAGCTAAATTCATCAGCTGTTTTCGGTTTCATTGTTTTGCTCAAGTTTATGAAAAATCCAACTCAAAGACGAAGATTACACAATTACTATAATTTGGTAATCAATAGGTTCTGGTACATTTGCTAACGTTTTTTGGGGGGATATCTGTATACCTTCACTTTAGTTTACATGTAGTTTAGGTTATGACAAGAAATGTTACTTTAATTAGACTGATTTTACTTTAATTAGGAAGTTCTTTTGTAAACCAACTCCTCCCCTCAAAGGATTGTCCAGACTTTATGAAAGGAACTGATGAGTGTCTTTGTTTCTCCAGCAAATCTGAAGCAGCCAAAGTCTCAAGTTTCATCTGTAATGGCTTTGACAGCTTAGTGCAGTTCTTGGTTCTGCATTACAAGTGCCTCCAACATATGGCCATTTTAATCTCGAAAGTGCTTACGGAAATTTCAGAGGGTTGCACAGTATGAGGGAACGGACATATGGGGGCAGCACATGGGCTTTGTCAGTAACAACCAGGAGAACATGAAGATAAAGTGCTGATAACAAGGGGAGACAGCAAAAAAGGATCCAGTAGCATTGAAGAAAGTCTTTGAATACACTGAGGAGAAGGAAGGTACTAAGGTAGCCAAATATTAGTCGATACCAAGATTGAAATTGCCACATTTCCAGGTGTAAAGCACAGTTTTTACACTTTCTTCTCTTTTTTTAAGTAATATTTTTAATGCCCTACCTGACAAAGTAAAATGAATTAATCATTCCATAAAGAAAACAGTGTTTGCAGGTTTGCCTGATCCATCAGGAAAAAGAAAGTAAAACTTAAACCAGTAGAAACCTGGATTAAATGACAGTGCACTTCCCTGTCCTGCATTTCAGGCTCAGTTCTTCTTCTATTAAATAATTTAGTGAACAACAGACTGACCTATGAACCACTTATTGTTCTCTATGCAATACCATCAACCTTGTATTATGCCTTTTAGGTTTTTCCACTTTCACCAAGAAAAGTCAAACAAGGGATCAAAGAGTTGTAATATACTTATCATAGGATGGGGTAACTTAAAAGGTACACGAGTTTAAAAGCCCACCTGAGGTTTCCTGTGAACATGAAAGGGAGATGATTCAGGATTCAGCTCCCCTGCAGACTCTGAGGCTCTCTGTGAAGGTGCTCACAAGTCTCCTCTAAATTATTCAAAGCTTCATTTATAACAGTGTTTGTTCATATGCCTGGCCTAATTGAAGGTTTCATATAAAAAGAGGGGCTTTAATATGGCGTGAACAGTGATAAAACTATTTCTTTTTTTACATTCGAGTCCAGACTGCAAAGCAGAAAATCAGAGGGCTGCTTCTCTGAAAAAGCTAATGACTGTTTTTTTTTCTTTCTCAGGAGCCACCAATGAAGTATCCAGATGCTTAAACACAAGCAACTAAAAGCTGTAACTCATAGATCATACACACACTGCATGTTTTCCAAGGATATTAAAGACACATAATACTTTGAATTTTTCCTTCCCTAAAGGATCCACTGTAAACACGGAGGTACAGACAACTGTGTTATTGCAGGACTTCAGACTATGTTTGCAACGGCTGTACTTGTGTAACTAACCTTTTTAGTCAATGGCACCACCACACAATTTAGGTGCACAAACTCTGTATTTCAAATGTTAGATTTTTGGTCATTTTCATGTAGAGTGACATAAAAAAATGTATGCTTTTAGATTGCTTCTTTATTTGCTTTTCTCACACCTCAATGTATCAGATTTCTAATCTCAGAGAAAATGTTTTTAAGTCCCGAAGTTATTTATGTAGAAAAAACAAACATTCAAACCAATCCAGCTATCCCATATGGAAGAAATAATTGCTCCTAAACCTAATAACTGATTGTGCAAAAAAGGGATGGCAATGACTGCATTTTACCTTTTTGATAACTGGTATTCAGTCCTTTACTTTGCTGTGGAAGAGTTATGACTTTTTCCTTTTCAATGTGCCAAGTTAAAATGTGTGCCTGGATGTTTGGCCTTCGTTAAAATCTGCTAAAAAAAAATCCTTTGGAGTGAACTTGGCTTTTTTTGCTAACACTACATCTCTTCTAATATACAGATTTCTATCATGTGTTTATTTCTTTGCTGCTCTGCTAAGTGGATGTTTGTAAACTCCTCTATGTGTTTTTTTATTGTGTACATTTTTTTGAGCAAAGCATCGATATCACATAAGTTTTAGTAATTTCCCGCTGCTGTAGGGGAGACCTGGAACCCAAATGTGTCTGCCTTTTTATTTTCTAATTTTGATAAAGGGATGGATTCTGAAAGTCTCGGTTCGGATGGGTTCGTCCATCAATGTGAGCGCTATATTTAAGATTTTGTTATTGTTTTGGAGCGTATCAACACAGGTAAAACTTGACCAGCCCCCATACCGCTTCTGCTCTTCTTGTCACTGATCAACGGACGTTGTATTAGCGTAAACGCAGAGCACATGAACGTGCAGACAGACAATTCAAACTCTTGTGTGTACCCTTACAAGAAAAGAAAAAGGGTTAAAAATTGGGTTCAAATTAGAATAAAAAATATGATTTTCCTGATTATGATTAAACGTAAATGAGATGGTACAGTATATGTAAAATACAAGATGATGAATCCTTTAATTTTGCCAAATATAAAGGTTTCAAACATGAATGAACTGCTGAAGGTCCTATAGTTACATCTCAACAAGATTTAAACCCAGACTTTGACTAGGCCACTCCTTAAGCTTGCTTTTCTTGAGGCATTCAAAGATTTTTTTTCTGCTGCCTTTGCATAATTCTCCTGCTGCATCATCCAAGCATCCTTTCACTTAAGGTCAGAAACTGACAGCCATACACCCTTCTTGTCCAGGTGTTGCAGTAGCAAAGGGCCCCAGATCATCACACTAGCAATGTTAGATCTTTGAATAGATACTGTTTTACTAAGATACTGCATTGGCTTTACCTTCAGAAAAGCTGTGGCTTGTCTTGTCAGTCCATTGACTATTTTCTAAAAAGTCTTGATAATAATAGATGAGAAGAGGATTTCTTGGCAAATAGGAGACAAAGCTTTGTGTTTATTTAATTAACAGTGGGTCTTGGCTTGGAAACCATCTGTGGCAGCTCAATATGGCGGGAATGGAGAAACCGTGATCTATTTGGAGAATATTTTAAAACCAGACAAGTAACACATTTTTTTCGTTTTTTTCTTATCTATATTTTTTACTTCCCCACATTTTAGCCACACACAAAAAAAAAAAAAATCTGAAAAATGCATCAAAGACAGTAAGCTATACAACATATGAACATTTGAATATATGGTGCAGCCACCTAATAGGAAAACACTGGATATTAAGATGGAAACATTCATTGAGATTAACCAACATTTTTCTCAATCTTCTCATTTCTTTCCATCATCACAATGTCTCCTACTCTCTGGTTGAGTTTCCCCCATCTGGTCACTATAATCTATGTCAGGAGTAGCAAAAAAAAAAAAAAAAAACATACAGGCAAAGTCCATCCAATTTGCATTTAGATTTGGAATACATGTCAATTGAGATTTTATATATAAAAGCTCACCAGAACAATGCAGTCCTTTGTGGCTGAAATATTGCACAGATTGCAGTTGGATATATTGTTCAGTTCTAGTTTTTAGCCTTGTGAAAACCTCAGAATAAAGACAGAGACCAATGCGTCGGTCTTCATTCAGAGTGATGACTGGACCCGATAAACTTTACTTTCAGACATTTAATTTCAGCATACTTAAATCGTTATGGATTAAACAAAGATCTGTATTTGCACCATTATGATCATTATACAGCGCAAAGAGATGTACTAATGCATCCTGGGTTTTGGACTGAAAAAAAAACCAAAAAAAAAACCAAAAAAAACAGCCTCATCATGTTTGACGGAGTCTTGGATCTCATGCAACACATCAACAGAAGGAAAAGAGGAAACCTGACAGGGAGCAGTTATTGGTGGTGGGTGTGTCAGAGGCATAGATCGCCAGCAGCAGTCCCAGCCTAATGTGACTCACGGGCTAAATGAGCCAGGCTTGTTGCCCCCTGATGCTCTGTGACCTAGATTGAGGAATACAGGCAGAACTATAATCTCCATTTTCTCTCCCTCTCCTATAGTGTGGAACAGGCTGCTGACATGAGAACCTCTTCTGCACAGACAGCAGATAGATGTTCTGTTGAAATTCATAAGACATTATTGATTTAGAGCAGGAGCTGAGAAGTTTATCGAATTTGGCAACAGATAAAAACTGCTCAAGTAGCTCCAATGATTGTGAAACTGTTTATTTACAGGAGACATTTATAGCAGCCACCACATATGTAGAGTAGGAGAGGGCAGATGGCATGGTTTATTGGCACCGGAGTGAGTTTCCGCTTGGTATAAAGCATCTACAATGCTGTGAAAAAGTGTTGGCCAGTACAATGATGGCTTCTGTTTTTCTTAATCACATTTAAATTGGTTAATAATGAGACAAATACAATCTAAATACGTGGAAAAGGCACTTCTCAAATAAGGATTTTATCTATTAAAGGAGGAAAAAAAGCTAACCAACCGATTAAAATCATGACTTTAATGTTTTACTAGCTATGTCCAGATGTGATTTCTGTCGGACTTATAGGCTGCATTTCCACTGCTAGGCCGTTCCAGAAAGCTAAAAACGTGAGAAATTTCCCATTTTCAGCCAGTGCAGTTAGCTTTTACACAGAGGGTTTTAGAACGGGTCAAACGTCGTGATAGTTATTGCTCTGATTGGACGAAAATAAAAAGCATAAGGAAGAAATTCTGTTTGAAACCCCAAAATACAGTTTTAAACTTCTGGATTTGTTTTTTCTTCTTCTGGAAATTGCATTTCTTACGTCACATCTTCTCTTTCTGCTGTTGCTACGCTGAGCACGCATGCATACTGCAAGCGAACCACTCAATGGTCAGTGAGGAGTGTCAGGTTGCGGTTCTAGGGTCTGTTTCTAGGTCCAAGGTGGGTTCAAACCAGTGTTATCTGAAAATCTGTAAAAGAAACAAACAATGCCTTCATCTAAAGAAAACACAAACAGATGAGAAAAGGAGTCATTGACATTTTGGAAAGGGTTACAAACCAGTTTCTAAAGCTTTGGGACTCCAATGAACCACAGTGAAAATCACAAAGTGGAAAACTTTGACCACTGGTGAATTTTCCAACTGGATGCCAATCTACTGAAATAACCCAAAATCTCGTCAATGACTTATCAAGAAAGTCACAAAAGAACACAATAATTTAGGGTGTAGAGTGTTTTTAAAACAGGTATTCTAAAGAACGGGTTCCTTTGTCTGTTTCACCTGAGTTTTAAAACCATGTGTGTTGCATTTTAAAGGAACCATTACAATAGAACCAGTACTCAAAGGTCCCCAGTGCAAAAAAACATTAAAACACCGTAAACTTTTTGTTTTTTAATCAAGAGTGATGAGTTTGGTTTTCTGACTGATCATATTTTCCTTTGCAGAAACAAATAAGCACAGCTAATCACTAGTTCTATTTATAGTTTCATCTTTCTATTCTACTTGGTTACACTTCCTTGATACCAACACACTGGTATCTACGGCATTGTCATGTTTTCTCCAGCTCTTGTACCAGAGTTTGCTGGGGTTTTTTAAACATTATAGCATGAATGCAAGATTAAAAAATAAAAATAAAACACCACATCATTATCCTTGAGAATAAGAACCGAGTCATGAGGTTTTCAGTTTGCCATTCACTAATCTTCATCTTGGTTAAGGTTTGGGACTAAGTGGACCATTATTTGTAAAGCGTTACAATAATCAGTTTTAAGCAAGAATTGGGCCCAACATAGCAGCCAGACAGCATCTTCCGAGATTCAAACAAACTTTGCAACACCAATTAAAGGAAACAGACTTTTAATTTTCAGCAGGTTTCTTAAGTGACCCACTGATGTGATTCAACAGGTTGTTGGTCGTAATAAATCTCTCTGAGGTGTGTTCACACACGTGGCAGGAGCCTCTTGATTATTTATACAACTTTACTGTAGCTAGTAATATTTCTTTATCATGTATTATTTTTTAAATAATATTGCTGTTTTTATTTACATTTGTAGGTTTCAGCTTTCAACAATAAACTGAGTTTGCAATAGTTGAGAATAGCAGTGCAATGCAACAATGGAAATAAAGTGCAGCAGTGATAAGATTAGATTAGATTAGATTAGATGAGTTTTATTGATCTCACAGCGGAGAAATTCACTTGTCAGATAATGGCAAAGTAGATAAGAAGGTGCAAACAAGGAGGAAAAGGTGCATTAAGAATAGACAAGCTAAAAAATCACACCAAAATTAAAGATAATAAATAAGGGATAAAAAATACAAGGGAGTTAGCACAGTAGATTTAAGGTGACTTATTTACAATCAGGAAGAAATCAAGAAGTCTCAAGTTACAATCAAGAAGTTAACTGTGCAAAAATAACAACAGTGCAAAACAATAAAAGTAGTGCAAAATACAAGTCTAGTCTCAACTAGATGGATTATAAAAGTTTAGCCATGTTGACACTGCAAACAAATAGGGTAATAGTGCAGAATGTTCACAAAAACAACCCATGCAACTCCATTTTTTTAACAAACTTGGATTGTAAATGAAAGGTGTGCTGCAACAAGTCTACACACGGTTTTAGTCATCAGAACTTTTTTTTCCAGCAAGATTTCTCCCTACTGCCAACTTTAATTGTTGACGCTGAACACTCTTTAATGCATGAGGTTTGTGGACTAAATAAAGAGGGGCTAAAGCAAATGGTAAAGAAGTTGCTCTTGTCACAGGAGAGCAAAGTGGATATTTTTGGCTAACATGCAAAATATAACATTCGGGAAAAAGCTAATGTTGCTTTGAAAGCAAACACCAAGCTAGCAGCTGGAGTCGGTGGGAAACCTCTGTGAGGACATCCCAGAAACAGCTCAACAATGAAGTTAGGAAGTGAAAAAAAAACACAGAGGAGAGAAAAAGTTGGTGATACAGCTTTGTTTCCACAGTCACCAGCAACTTTCCACTCAGTCCAGAGCAGTTTGATAGACACCCTGTCTCCGTTGGCTGTAGCTCCACATTAAGCTGAATGCTGTGCATCACTAATGCTTTACAAGAACACAACATATGTTACATGCTGAATAAAATAAAAAAGATGTTTCTCAGACCAGCGCTGTTGATATAACTTTCAATTTACAGTGTGGTAATAGATCACATCAAGCTGAATAGTGATGGCAGCATCATGCTGTAGGGATGCTTTTTTTCATCAGGTAGAGAAGGAACTTGATCAGTTAATGGAAAAAAAACGAGTGGAGCTGAACACACAGCAATCCTGAAAGGAGGCTGCAAATGACATGAGACAGAGGTGAGGTTCACAACAACCCTAAACTTCAGGGTTCTCACCAGCATATTTCAGTGTGGAAGGAAACTACGCTTAAATTTCATCCCCAACACGCTGAAATTCATCCAAAGCGTTTGATGTCAAACGCTTTGGATGCTGAAAGTTGTCAAAATTACACGGAAAAAAGGCAGGTAAGCTGACTTTTAATGGGAACACAGTTTCCGCAGACATGCGGAAACCATGTTTTTGTTTTTAAGACATTTACCTCCTTAGTTGCAAAGATAATTGGGAAATGCGCTGTGAAAACATGAACCTCCGTGCCCTTCAGATCCTGCCTTAAACCAATGACATGAAGCTAGCAGATAGAGAGCCAGAACCACAATGACATGGTTTGGATCCAGCATATTATTATTATTTCAGAATGGCCCAGTCAAAGTTCAGATTTAAATTTTATTGAGAATCTGTGGCCTAATAAAAAAAAAACAAAAAAAAACCCTCTTCATTCACCGACTTGAGCTACTTTACAAAGAATTATTAAAGAATATTGTACATTTTTAAGGGGTTAGTGTTGCTTATTTTCTATATCTAGGTACCTTTAGTTAAAAATGTAAAACATTTTATATGAACATATATTCGTATCAGGAATCTAATTCGTTAGCTTGAACAGTGAGAACTTTTAAACTAAAACTTCAACCTTTTCAGACTCAGTTAAAGGTGCCCCTATAGCTGTAAAAGTTTCGGAGTATTTAACTGGATGTATTTAGTAACAGCTGTTCTCATTGATGTTGTCTCTTTCATAAAAAAAGACTGAGTGAAATAATAACAAAAACATCTGTAACTACAGCAAAAGGTGGTTTCACAAACGATGCATGCCACACATCTCAGATGTCTATTCATTAAAAACACATAAAAAAAAACACGTATCATGAAGAACTTTAAGCACCCTTATCATATAAAATAGTAATAAAACACATGAGCTTTGTTTTTTAAGATGCTGTTGGAAAATAACCGACAGAAGTGAAGAGCATCAGAACAAAGCCAATATATCTTCACAAATGCAGGCATCTAAAATACAACAATATAGTCAAACACATAATCTCCATGGTGGAGGCAATAAACAGTGGATCTGTACACTTGTACCCTCATTCTGAGCAGCTTAAACCGCTGTGGTTTAGTGCTCTACATTCCAGCCCAGCTCGGTCACTAAGACCTTTATCCTGTCAAAGGTTTTCTTTGTGTCCTTCCAGCCATGGAAGTTAGAGTAGGTGGAGTTGTTCTGTTTCCTCCTCTAGCTGCTTTTACCACCACTAACATGCACAGAGGTAACCTCACATCAAACTGCAAGCCCTATATGTTCTAAGAAAGGACATTAAAGATGCTGATGCACATTTTCCTTTGCTGGTTGCTAGGGAGAACCCTATCTAAAAGGACAACAATGGGGGGATTGTTGCCATGTAAAAGATATCCATGAGAAAGTTTCAAGCTTGCTGGATGTCCAGCTGCTGCTCGCCTCATCGCAGGCTTTGACAGACGGCGAGAAGCGGTTTACAGCACTAGAAGGTGTAGATACAGATATGGAAGCATCTGGAAAGCAGGAGCTTTTCATTACGTTTGATCTAACGTTTCAAACGACCAGGTGGCCTCTGAGATGGGCTGAGGCATTGAGATGTGATATGGGACCTAAAATTTAGGGAGTTTGTTCATTTTTAAAAACTAATTCAGATAAAAGAGTGTTGTCAATTAAAAAATACAGATCATTAAACTAATGAACTAGAACTGATGATAAGTTGATTTTAAAAACGCAATTTTAAGATGGTGGCTTTCCAAATCAAACTGTCCCTAAGTAAAAAATGAATCACTCTATACCAGTAAAAATTATAAACTATCTTTTCTAATTCAGTTTCACAAACCATATCCAGACTTCTGCCTGTAGGAAAGCAGTTAAATGTAGCCTGTCTGAAAGCATGACGCTGGGAAAAAGATCCAAAAAGGAACTCCTCAAACCCCAATCTAAAAAAATAGTTTTGGAATAAAATGTCAGCATCAGTCTGGAAAAGGGTTACAGAACATTTTGGCTTTTAAGCTACAATTAACACCAAAAAAAAAACTTTATTCTCAGATGGAGAAAACACCAACTAATTTAAGCTCAGTGCTCATTAACAATAACAAAGCAACTGGGTGAGCCTACTGAACTCTACATCTGACTCAGCATTTCAAAACAAATTATACCTTCACTAAAACATGGTGCTGGTAGTATAATGATGAGGGGCTGCTTTGTTGCGTCATAAATTATATGGAACTATCAATTCTGTTCTCTATCAGCTAATCCCGAATGAAAATGTCAGCAAGACGAGGATCCAAAACATCAGAATGACTAAAAACCCTACATGAGCATTTTTTGTTTGTTTGTTTTTTTAGCCATTTAGGGTCAAAGTGCTTAAATCCGACAGATGTTGTGCCCTGATCCTAATCCTGAACAAAAATGATCCAATAGACAAAAATGTCTCCAGCACAATTGACTAAAACTCAACAATAAAGACAAAATGAGGGGTTATCACTTCTATTGAGAGCAGCAATTCAGCTGTTTTTTAAAAGAACATGTTTGCAACATATGAACAGAATAGGACCTTACTTTGTCAGTCATGTTGGGAAAAATCTGCTTTTATTAGAAAGGGAATAAGTATTTGCAATGCAATAAAGAAGGGACGCTTTCTACACCGACATTCTGCAATGTGAGCTTTTGTTTCACCTTTACTCCAGCAGTCAGTAGATCTAAATGCATATATATGCAGCTCTGTGTTGCAAACGGGGACCAAGAACCTTCTCCTGCTTGGTTCTTATGTGAAACATTACATTACTCATTCTCCTCCGGGCACCAGAGAACTGCATGGCACAAATCAAGTTTCTGCCTAGTGATTCACAGCGTGACGAGGAGACTTGCATAACAGCCGGATCCATATTCCCTATATTTCTACTGTAATATGTTATTTTAAGCATATGGGCCTTCTATATGTGCTGCTTATCCTGAGTACAGCAGTAAAGATGGATGCTGGATGGGCCACAGCATCATCAGTCCACTGATCATCATAAACAGGGCCGCTGGGTTGACAAACGTGACCCACATTCAACAACAAGAGTTAGTATATGCTCATATAGACGGACTAAATGATGATAATGTGGATTTAAATGACAAGATTGGATTGCATGTGTCATTAGTAAGCAGGTCATAAACTGTATGTGATTATCTTTAGGTATAACAGCGTAAATGATAAGGATTTAATGCTTTAGAACAGGGTCTGTGTGGGTTTATAATTTGATAAATTCGTGACTCGACCCACTGCGTTAACTGGGTATAAACCAGATAACACAGAGAGGCTGTCAGCCCAAAAGGGAACATAAACGCGCTAATTATCCTCCATCAAATTCACACCGTCTAAAGCTGCCTGAAAGTCCAGCCTACCTTCGGACAGCTCCAAGTCCAGCTCCGCCAGCTGGTCCCTGACCTCTTTCGGCAGAGCCGATAGATCAACGCCGCGATCGGTCATCCTTGGGAGCTCGGCAGCCAACAGGATGGATCTAATCACTCGAGCGGCGGCAGGTTTTTATCCAGCTAGAGGCTACAGGAGGAGGAGAGGGGAAATAAACAATCAAGATGTGGAAATGATGATGTTTACTTCATCTCCGTGACTCCCCGACACCGCCATGACTGAGGGAGATGGGAACAAGTCAGGAGAGGAGTCCGTTAGTCACGTGATTCGTTGTGATGGGACCCTGTGGAGGCAGGAAGTAAAGCCACTGCTCCCCCTGCTGGTAGCAGCTGCCCTCCTCACACAACAAAAAGGTAAAAAAAAAGAAACATTTTAAAGATCCAATAATTGATCGTACAGATTTCACATATTTCAATAACTTAAAGAAAAATATGATGTCCTCTGTTCTTAAAGGAAATTCAGCTGAATATTTCAAGCACTACCTGCTGCTCTGCTCCATTTAATACAAAGCCCACTCTCTCAGTCAATAAGGCAGGATTAAAAATTGATCACTTGCTTATTAAGGAAGGAAAATGTAACAACTATTTTATTGGATAAGTATTTAATTGTAAAATTTTGGAAATACAAAGATCTGAATAATTATTCAAATATTTGCACAAACCGTTTTCCTCTAAAGTAAAAGAAGTACAATATAAAATCATTTATAGTTATTACCCAACAGAAGCAACTCTTAAGATGTGGTTTTGAGGTTAAAGCCTGTGCTTCAAGAACCTGAAACTATTGAACATCTCTTCTATTCATGTAGAGTTATGGATCATTTTTGGCAGAAATTACATAATTGGTTTAGTACTAAAATAGAAGATATAAAACCTTTTGATATAAATCAAATCCTAACATTTAAGACTGTCATCGTGATTATGGGAAAATAATACATGTAAATGGAATCTTGCTGCAGCAAGATAGAAATAAAATATGTTGTCCATATATATTATTTAATTTTAATTTTGTAAAATAAAATATTGATTTAAAATTTTTATTTAAAAACATGATTCCAAGCACAAACTTAAAAGTATTGCCCAAAGTTTAGTTCTGGAGCTCCATCAGGCTTGTTCAC